>VXBI01001587.1:102677-113659 GCA_013397375.1 Toxostoma redivivum
CTTTCCTTTCCTTTCCTTTTCTTTCCTTTCCTTTCCTTTCCTTTCCTTTCCTTTCCTTTCCTTTCCTTTCCTTTCCTTTCCTTTCCTTTCCCTGTACAGTATGTGGAGCTGTTCTAAAATTATTTAATTTTTCATGTGATGTACAAATGCTGAGCATTATCTAGCTGATTTTGGCTGTCTTTTGAGCACAACTGATTCTATTAGTTGCTACTGTATTCATCATTTCCATTTGTCCTCCCAGGCTGATGGAGAACTCTCTTTCTGCATTGCAGCTGTTCTCTCCCTCCCAATATTTGTTGTGTCCATCTCAGTACTTGTCTGCCAGAGGAATTGTACAAAGCTCTTTTCTGATCTATCAGGACAGAATTTTTATTCTTCTTCCTGTCCTGCAAGACAGTGACAGAGATGAACAAGAAAGAGGATGCTGCAAATATTCAGTTTCCCCCTTTAGATGTGGGAAAGCAAGCAGAGCTAATCAAATGGATGGGCATGTCCTGTGCAATGTCCTAACAAAGGAGATTGTTTCTCCATGTGAGAGGGGGTGTCTCGTTTAATTAGAAAATCTGTCCCTGCTCTGAGAAACCCTTTCTAATGAAGGTTTTGATAGAAATATTATTAACTCTTGTCAGGATAAATTAATGGCTTCAAATGAAAATAAAGTTGAAATTTTGTAGTTGTTTCTAACAAGTGGTACTTATCCTTTTCTACCAAAAATGTAGATAAATGCCCTGTAGTATTACCTAAAGTCAGAAATCACCTAAACCCATGTTACTTCACATACATTTGAAATGTAGAAGATTTATGCAAAATAAAGCAGTTTAATGTCATCAACAAGCTTTTATTGAAGAGGGAGAAAAATGCCCTGGCATGGAAAAACCCACAGCCAGATGTTCTGGTGGGAGAAGCTGAGAAGGGTGTGGAGGGCAGAGCTGTGCCTGGCCCATGGGACATTTCTTATCCTCAGGGCTCTGTTGCTTCCTCTCCTCTCTTTTCTCACAGACTCTGATCTTGTTACAGGAGCCTATCCCTGCTCCTTTCACACAGCCCATCTGCATGTTGGAGAGCTTTATTCAAACAGAGGTAAAATTGGGTCTGTGTGCTGCTGCAACAAATTTTAAAAGACCATTACCCCAAGGTCTGCTTCTTGGTGTCATTTTATTAATAAGTGATTGGGTTTTTTTATAGCACCTGAAAATTTAGCAATCTTGCCACCTGTCCTCCTCTCACATGTGTACATGTTAAACCAGTCTCTTAAACGGTGGAATTTATAGATGGTCTCGGGTGAGGCTTCCTTTATTATACAGACCCCTTCCAGAATCCCAGGAAATTCAGCAGGAGTCTTGCCCCAGCAAAAGCACCATGAAAGGAATCAGTTTCATCTGGTGTTTATCAAAGAGTGCTTGAAGCATGGTGCTTATTTTCAGTACCTGGCACATATCAGTGTTTTCCTCTGTGTTTTATGGTCATTCAGGTATTTAAAAATAACAGTGGTGGGGAAGCTTTACAGAGAACCATTTCATGGTCCAGGATGAGGAGGAGCACTGAACTTCTTTTTTTAATACCCCAAAATTAAACTGTGCAGGAGCATTTCATGAATAAATATATTTGAGGGGTGAAAGCTGTAGCTGTCCTTTGTGGGCTGTAAACCAGTATTTCTCAAAATGCCATGGGCTGAGAGCCCAGCTTTAATTGCAGCTAAGGAGAGGGAATCACCAGAGCTGGAATGCTCCCAGTTTGGCAAATTATCTGTGTAGCAACAGCTTAATAATGTCAGTGTTGTGTGGGACAGTGGGACTCCTTGATGTGCAGGAGCTTGATTGGAGCTGTTCCACCCTGGCTCCAAAGTGGTGACACTTGAAAGCCCCAGAGCCCACCTTGCCAAGGGGTCACAATTCATTGCACATCCCATTTCTTGCCATAGGCTTAGAGCCCTGGCTGTGTGGCTGAGCATGTGGCTGCACAAACAGGGTCTGTAGGGCCATGCCCTCCCAAAGACAAGTCTCATTTCAGGGGGAAAGCACAGTTTGGGACATGCAGCACTATTTCACCTCCTGCCCCACAGGGAGGATGCTCCTAAAATCCCTGGTGGATGTGCACCCAGGAAAGGGTCCCTTGGGAGCACTGCCTCCTTCTCTGGCTCATTTCAGTGGTTTTGTTTAGGCCAACAGCATGATGGGAATATATTTTTAGCACATAAATCTGTGAATGCCAAGTCAAAATTCTAAACTTACCAATATTCCCCTTTCCTGCCCACCCAGGTCAGATGTCCCGTTTGTATCCTGCAGGCAGGGCAATGCTGAATATGTACTTTACAGTTTCTAACATATCCTGTATTATAAAGCAAATTATTTTTGTTTTCATTCTCTCAAGGGGGGCACAATCAATATCAAATTGATACTGGTGCACGGGAAGTTCCAGCTGAACTTGAGGAAGACCTTGCTGTGCAGTGATGATCAATGAAAGATTGTTCAGAGAGCGTGTGGAGTCTCCCTCACTGGAGATATTCCAGAACCATCTGGACACAATCCTGTGCATGTCCTCTGGGATGATGCTTGAGCAGGAATGTTGAACCAGATGACCCCACTGTGGTCCCATCCAACCTGACCCATTCTGTGATTCTGTAAAATGCCTTTGGGGCTGTGTAGAATTTTAACTTCCCTGTCAGATTTTAATGTAATGAAATCTTTCCATGGTCTTTCTCTGAACATTGTGGTTGGAGGTGTTTTTTCTTCAGTAATTTCCATCTGGACACAACACAGAAACCTTTCTAATGGTGTAAAGCTCATGAACATGTTTACATGCCATTTTGTTTCAGATCAGATGTGGTTGGACACTGTGTGTTCCTCCAGGCCCCTCGTTTCCCATTGTATCTGAAACCCAGCCTGGCTCCAGTGACACCCTGGGGCTGCTTTGGGAAAAGGTGCATGTCCCTTCTGATCTGACAAAAATAGTTCATCTGTCACTAATTACTGCAGCCATGTGCTAAGGCCGTTCTTTTTCACAACTGGAAAACACAATTGGAGGTCTATTTATTTACTTAACTACAGCCAGTCAGTGGAATGACACTTTTATTTGCTCAGCAGTGCTAAACTTGAAAAGCCCTGTGCTCTCTTGCTGACTTAAGCATCAATCTTTAATTATAGCTCTTCAACCCACATCTAAGATGCATGTGTATCCTTTGGCACTTTTGTTTCAGGTTGAGACCAGTAATAAATCATCTCTTTGGGCTGTTTGAGGATTAAGTGTTGAACAATGGATTGATTAGCAAGATCATTCCAACCCCTGGGCAGTGCAAGTTGAGTTTTATAATGTAATTCCTATTCATGCTGCAGCATTTCTGGGCAGGGAACAGGCAGACTGTTGCAATTACTAGGCTGTTGGCAGATGGAGCTATGTTGGCTTTAAATACCCTCATTTGAGAAGGGTAAGTTAATAGTGTAGTGAGTGTTTTGAGCAGCAGTGAGTTTTCCTTACCCTGGTGTTGCTAAACAGGCTTTCAGTAAACACCAATTACTGGGCTCTGTGCAGTGGTGTGAAGGCAGATCCCAGCCTGTGAAATGGTCCCTGGTGGCCTCAACACTTGATCCCTGTCCCAGGCTGTCCTCCCCACTGCAGTATTGATAGCAGCAGCCAAATGGGAATTTCTGGGGTTAGAGATGGGCATCTCCACGCAGAGCTCTATGGAAAAGGGAGCTGGGGCACTTCTTTCAGTATACCTGCATCCATACCAATCTTTTTATTGCACCCTGCTGCTCATTTTTAGTATCTTTGGCCCACATCCTCACTCTTCGAGTGTTTATCTTCCAGAAATGCTCCACTGATGTCAATATTTCATCCTGCCCTTTGTGCTACAGAGGAGCAGAACTGGGATTGGGGTAGCCCTGGCCTCTTTAAATCCCATCAGATCCCTCACCCTGCTCTGTGCCTTTCTGCAGTTTCCACAGTAAATGATCCATTTTTTCCTGGGTAATCACAGTTACTCATGCAATCCTTGTTTCTGTCCTGCTGCAGCTGAAAATCTCCCACATTGCTGAGATGGTTGGGTTGGGAGCCCTGGGACAGCCTGGATTTCTCCTGCATTATTACAAAATGTAATCTTAATCCCTGCTCGTTGCAGAGAGCCTGGGGGATTCCTCTGCGCAGCTGGAGAGGTGCAGCAGCAATCCCCTGGGTGGGGCAGAGCAGGACAGGGCAGGGGAACAGGGCATTTTGGCTTCTTTATCAATCAGATGTAAAGCTCTTGCAGTATAATGTGTGTCAGGCTCTGTCAAAAGATCTATTGAAGACAAGACTTGAAGGCTGACTTTGAAGTGTGCTGATTAGCACTAAAATTCCCTTTAAAACCAACTGCCAAGCCCTAAGTGTCTTGAAAATGTCTGCTTTAGGGAAAAAGCTCACTGATAACTTTTTTAAAGCTTTTATATTCTAAGCCAGAAGTAACTGCTGATATTAACCAGAGCCTTCTCTTCTCTTATATGATCAAACCACCTTTCAGGCTTCTTTTGACAGATCTGTCTTTTCCCTTTCAGAAGAGGAGTTGTCATATTGAATTTGTATTGATTTCCATTTTTGGTAGCAGACAGAACAATTAATTTAGCACACAAATGCACCCATCAGGTTACAAGCTGTGTTAAAGTAATATGAATTTGGGTCTTCTTCCTGTAATGAGTGTGTGTGAAAAACCTGAGGGGAAAAAGGAGTTCTGCCAGGTGATCTGGAGTGCTGCAGTTGTTTGGCAGCAGCAGAAGGCAGCCCCTATGGAGGATGCTTCACTCTGGGGTGTTTATGAGGAATAAACATTGAAAATGTGATGCTCCTAATGAATATGTGTTTCCTTTCTTCTTTCTTCCTGTATTGCTGGTTAAAATCTTAAATTAGAACCACAGAATGTTTTGGGTTGGAAGGGATCTTAAAGATCATTTAATTCCAACCCCCTGCCATGGGCAGGGACACCTTCCACTATCCCAGGTTGCTCCAAGCCCCATCCAACCTGGCCTTGGACACTTCCAGGGATGGGACAGCCAAAGCTCCTCTGGGCAACCTCTTCCTGTGTCTCAGTACTCTCACAATAAATAATTTCTTCTTAATATCCAATCTAAATTTTCCCTCTTTCAGTTTGTACCCATTACTCCTTGTCCTACCACTGCAGTTCCTGAAAAAGTGGTCTCCACACAACCTTCTGNAGAAAGTGGTAGATTTATTCTTTGGCTTTATCATCAGACTTAAAGGTGTGTGTAAGCATGCACATGCATATGTATCAAAATACACTGCACAGCCTTTGTGCAGTAAAAAATACATCTCTTCATGCAGTATCAATGGAGGCTGTGCCTGGAATAATTTATTTTTGTTAACATCTTTATATGGCTTTGGATATGCAGTGTCATTTAAAATAAATCACTGAACCAATTAAACAAAATGCCTTTGATAGAATTAAAATTTCTCAATTTGTGGCCAGCAGCAAAGATGTGGTATCTGTTAGAGCTTGTATGGCTGGGGTCCCAGAGCAATGCAATTGCTTGTTGCCTGCACTCATCTAAGGAAGATGAGGAAAACCAAATAAATATTTTCTCTTTTTTTGTCTTCAAAGATACAGGCAGTAGCTTCTCAGAGAGGCTGAGGTAAAGGCAAAAAGTTTTTCCCTGAAGGCAGACTGAAGGATTTTAAAGATGTAAATGATGTGGAAAATATGGAAATATGAAAACAATATGGAATAGAATAAAATGAAGTCCTTTTGCTTATAAAGAAGTTATAAATTTTTGGTTAAAAAAACTAAATGCTTTAGAGATTTGCTCTTTTATTATCAGCAAAAAAAGAATTTTCTGTGAGGAGCAGAAGGATCCTTTGCCCCCTTCAAAATGTTCCACCAAAAAGAATTGGAAGCAATCACACGATGAGGAGTCAGTGAAAACAAATTTAGTATCTTTTGACAGTGTTGAATTTGAGATGCAAATCTGTTTTTGAGTCCTTGTTCAATATTTCCTGGCTGTAGTGTGGATCCAACACTGGCTGTTCTTACCCTTTCGTTTGCTGCTTTCTGTCAGGAACTTTGTGGTAGATTTTCAGATGGGCTGTGGTTTTAGGTTCTCAGTTCTCAGCTTGTTTAGTCAATGTATTCAGTGCAGAGCTGAAAACCATCTCTGGAACACGTTTTGTTTGCTCAGTGTGAGCTGAACACCTTTGGAAATAGGTGTCCTGGCTCCCTGTGTGTGAAGGACTATGTGTGTGCTTCAGTCTCTTCCCTGTGGAGCCCAGGACAGGCTGAGCATCCCCCTGGTCAGGGAGCAGCATCCTGGTAAAACTTTGGGCTCCTTGCGTGACCTGGATAAAAGCAGTTTTTAAAAGTCAAAGTCATCTTGCTCAGCACATTCACACTTCCTTTCTCCTGACAGGACACACTCTGAAGGTGCAAATCTAATGGAATCTGTCATTTTAATGTCATAGATTTTCACCCTCTCATCAGTGTGAGCACAGGCCTGTGGGGAATTTGCAGTGTGAGCTCTGAACTCTCCATCCTGTGAAGAACCTCATTTATTAACCGGAGCCAGCTGCACAAAGCAAATCCAAAAGGTAGTTTTTTTGTCAAAACATAAAATTACATATTCAATGGACTAATACTCACAAACTTGTTCTCTTTATAGACCTAATCCTAAACCAAATAACAGGTTTTTCAACCCTGAGACTGTGGCATAATCATAAATAATTTTTTCAGGTATTAACTTTGAAGATCAATTAGAGATCTACATAGTCTCAGATCCTATGGAGGTTCTAACAAGTCTGTAAGAAAAATACAGGGAGTGTGTAAAACAATGCTCCATCTCACTGAGCCCAGCTCCTCACAGGGGTAGTGTAGCAGAAAGCATGCATGAGATTATTAAACACAGCCCATTTCCACTCTTTTATAATCACTTCCTCTCTGTATGTGTGTTGTTGGTAGGCAAAATGTAAATTCAGCTATGTTTTACTGGGAACTTTCAGAGACTTCAAATATCTGTATTTGGCTTTTATTTCCTGTAAATATTGACCTATTTATAGCAAAGGTGATGAGGTGAAGACCTCGAGTCACTCAGGCAAAACATTTCCCCAGCCTTCAACCTGCACCTTGCCATCCTCTCCCTGGGGCTCTAAAAGAGCTTATTGCCTTTTTCCCACAGGGAAATTTTGAGGAAATGGAGTAATTTGCAAATGGAGGCACCTGCAGCTGAATGCTTTCCTCAGCTTCTGTCCCTCCCTCAGCTCTGAGACAGACTGTGCAGCATTCCATGAGCAAAATGCAATTTCCCTGGAAAAAAAATCCATGTCTCTCTTTTCATCCTGGAGGAGTGAGCCAGGAAATGCTCCAGAGCATCACTGCATGATTCCTCCATGGGCAGGGGTGGGCACTGTGTCTGCTGGGACCATGGGTGGGGTCAGAGATGGGCAGGGAGAAGGAAGACAACAAAGTCCTGGATCATCTGCACAAGAGCTGCATGGCCAGTGCATGTGGATTTGTTAATTTTTGGTGTGGATGTTATCCAGGATGAGTCACGAGTCTTCTTTCTGTATCTATCTGTACCTTTCTGTATCCTGATTAAAATTTCTAAAAATGACAGAACAACAAGTGGATAAAAGTGGAATTCTGTTCTCAATTTCATTGCACCCATATTTTATGGAAAAAGCTGGGCAAATTCAAATTCATGAACATTTGGCTATAAAGGGAATCAGTCAGCATTCTCCCTGTGAAATCTTTCCTTTCCAGGTTGACTTGCTACCAGAACTTGTCTCATGTACAGTTGTACCACAGACTGTAAATACAACACAAATAACAAATGTCATCTCCAGTTCTGCTTCCTGTCTTATGGGCAAGCATGAGCAGATGTTTTAGAATTCCAGTTCATCCTCTTTAAAAGGCCAGTCCATCTTTGCTCCATTTTCTTGCCCAACCCCTGTATTTGTTCCAGGCTCCTTCCACATGGAGTAAGTAATTCCAGTTTGGAACCTGTCTGAAGTTTAACTGCAATTTAGCCAAAGTGTATCTAATCTCAAAAAATGCCCAAGACACACATTAGAATTAATTCACAACCCTCCCCCTTCCTCCATGCTTGACACATTTGTCTCTTTTTCTTAGTATTAAAATACAGTTCTGCTGACTTGCCTCTGGAATTAAATGTACTCTCAGAAAACCCCCTTTTCTTAATCAGTTTTCTAGATTTCTCTGTGCTATTTGGGATTTTAAAAAGTACTCTGTCATTGGAGCTGCCTGTTGCATTCTAAGATGTAATCACATCTTAGCTAGAAAAAGGTTGAAAGAATTCTTTAGGCAGAATAATGGAAACATCTTTTTGTCTTGGCAAGTTAATGCACTATTTCCCCTTTGCACATGTACAATGGCTACATCAGCTGAACATTTTATGCTGTTGGTATTTATTTTCATCAGAAATGCGAGGTGATGTGACTTTTCCTATTATTATCTGATTTCTCTTTAGGGGAAAAATGTCAGTGTGACCTGATTAAATTAACATTCTTGAGGCAATTTCTGGCTGTGAACTTTTCTCAAGAAAAAAATCACTCATATGTGCTGATCATCTTGAACTTTAGCATGAATGAGGCATGTACTAATTTTGCTGGCAAATTGTTAGTTAAAAAAAAACACCCTAAATTATGCCTTGCAAAGCTGTTAAAAGCCAATCATAAAGGTACAGACATATATCTATTTATTTTAGTGTTTTCTGTGATGATTTGTGAACAGTAATCTTAGAAATATTTTACTTATATTTCAGGATTCCAAAAATCTCAAGAAAATTGAATGGATGGTATAGTAGATACAGAAAATTGCTAGCTAAATAATTTAAAAATTGATTTGGGGTGTAAGGAGAAAATATTGCTGTGAAATATCTGGGACCCTTTCATCAAATTCTGTGGGAGCAAGAAAGAAAAACATACCTGTCTAATTCTGTTTAAGAGCAGTTATTACAGATTTACAATATGAAGTAAGAAACAAGGATTATAATGTCATAAAGTGTACAGAAAAAATTAATTAATAGGGCACAATCTCAACCTCGTGTAGTTGGCAGACTGTGGATTTTAGGCAGAAAACCTTTCCAAGCTTGAACAGACCCTGATTTTGCTGGGAATTTAGAGGACCATAACTCAGTAATGAATCAAAATAAAATTATGAGGTGTCTCCCAGCTGTGCACACGAGGGCAGGACGTGGTGGATGTGTTTCCAGGGATACACTGGAGGCGCAGCTCTCAGGGCTGCTGAGGAGTTGCCAGGCAGAGTTAAACACATTATCCTGGTGGAAATGGCTTAATGGCTGATCTGTGTTTGCTTGACAGAAAAAGTAAATCTGTTTTCTTTTCATGGCATAGAAGGACCAAGGACCTCATCAAAGCAAAGAGCAGAGTAGTTTAGCAACGTACCTATAAATATTCACTGTTGTATGAATGCCTGTCTCCTATATAATGGTTTGAGTTTCCTTAAAGTTCTTGGGAGTGAAGGAAAAGCACTGAATGCTTCACTCACACCTTCATTATTTTCCTAGAGTTAGTTTCCAAAGTAGCTCTGTACTTCACTTTTGTTACAATTACTCAGAAAAAAATATTTCTGTACAGAAGTAGAAAACTTTTCTGTTCTTATTCCTAAAAGAAATTGCCAGTGTGCTGTTCCAGTTTGATATGTAATTCCTGGTTTTGGTCAGGTTGAAATAGTGAATTTAATAATGGCTTCTTTCTTTTTCTCTGCAGAAATTAATGACAAAACACTTCTTGCTAGAGAAAAGCTCAGGGACCTTGGAAATATGCACTGCACCTGCTCCTACCAGCACATTTGTGTTCAAATATGCAGCTTATGTATAATTTAAGTGGATCCCCCTGAATAATCTAAGCATGCTCAGCAATGGCTGGTTAGTGTGGGATTCCCTGTCATGCTATGCCTGAGTCTTTTTAAACATCTTTCCTTCAATAGGAAGGTATTAATAATTTACCAGTCCTCAAGGGGTTGCTCTCAAAGTTTTAAAAATTCCTGCTATCATTCCAGTAATTAATTATCTTATATCCTTCTGTGCCTTCTGGGGGACATTATTTTCAAATAATGTGTTTGGACTTCTAATGAAGTTCTTTATTAAATAATTTTCTGCTTCTTGGATAGACTTTTTTTCAGGTTCCAGTTTGTGTTATATGGTCCAACCTCTGACTGGGAGCTCCCAGTATCCCAGCAGAAATCCTAACACTGGTGTGTCACCTTTTAGAGGGAGAGACTGCAAACAGCAAGGGATTTAAAATAAACAAATAGATCCTTTCTGAACATTTGGAGTGGCTGAGCTGAAGGCTTATCCACCATCATGGCTTTTCATGTTTTCAAATCTTTTATTCCTTTAGGAAGAAAACGTTTTTAGAGGATAACACTTCAGGTTGCACATTTTTGACTGGAACTTTACTCAGTTGCCATGTGGGACATTAGGTTCTTGTAATGTGAAGGCTCTAAAATTAATCCACTGAGTGTAGAGGGCTCTCACTTACACAGCATTTTCTCCATCCTGCTGATGGTATGATTTATACTGCAATAAGAACATCATGAAAGCAGGGTTTAGGAAAAAAATGGGTCTGTTCTCACTGACCTGTCCAAGACTGAGCCAGGCTCATCTGCTCACTTACATGGCCATGAGTTCCATCCTCACCTCTCTGTGCTGTGGTCACTCAGTGCTCCAAAGGAGAGGTGGATATAATAATGTTATATATGTTATATAATATGTTATATATGTTATATACTCTGTCTCTCAGTGGATATAATGTGTTAGGAATATTTTAAGTAATTTCATCTTATCATCTTATCATCTCCCAATTAATCTACTTTGGTCTCAGAACATCAACCATCTTGTTAAAAATATACTATCATAAGAAATTATTTAAACACAAGATAATTTACTTACATTGAACATATACTTAATAAGTTATATTTCAGAATATATGTTATATAATCAAAAGAATAGATTCTCTGCTTTTTG
>VXBI01001587.1:121893-292908 GCA_013397375.1 Toxostoma redivivum
CTTTTTCCTCTCCTCTCCTCGCCTCTCCTCTCCTCTCCTCTCCTCTCCCCTTTTCTCTTTCTCCTCCCTTTTGTAGAACAGAGTTTGTGCTCTCTCTTGTTATCTGTGCCCAAAATGTATTCAGTGTATAGAAAGACTGGAAAATACAATTTACACATGTAGTTGCCATTGGATATCTCAGCTGGTGGCCTCAGCTGAGTCATCCTTGTGTTAAACACAATGTGCCTGATGTGCCTGATGTGCCTGCTGCAGTTCCCTGATCACTGCTCCGTGCTGGAGGTCATGCAGGCACCAGTCAAACCTTCTCATTGTGGTGAATAAACCAGTGACTCTGGGGACACTCATGTGACAACGTGGCAATCAGGTGGCACCAAATTTTGCTTTTAAATGAACATGTATAATAGTTGAGTCAACAGATGTGGATAAAAAATATAAACATTCCCTTTCTTTATTCCCTCTCTTTCTTTCCCCACTTTCTCCCAGGAGAATGGAGCTGAAAAAAGCCTGGAGCCATAAAAAAAGATACAAAATTGCTTCAAGGCTATGAAGTCCATCAAAAAATTCAACTTTTCATGGAATTGCAGAATCATTTAGGTTGGAAAAGACTGTGAATATCATCAGGTCTACCCATTAACCCAGAACTGCAACCCACCACTAAACCAGGTCTCTCAATGCCACATCCACACATCTTTTAAATACTCCAGGGATGGTGATTCCATCACTTCCCTGGGAAGCCTGTTCTGGTGCAACCCTTTTGGTCAAGAAATTTTTCAGATCATTAAATCATTCAGATCATTTTCATTCATTGAATAGGAAAAAAAAAAGCCAAATCAACAAAACCTGATTCATCTCACACCTTCTGCCAGGTTCTGCAAATGGTTTATTTTTTTTTAGGTTGTGATACCAAGACAGTCTCAATTCTCTCTGCTGTTGACTCAAAAGGATGTAGTCAGACCAGGCTGCCTGTATGTCCAGAAACTGAATAAACAGGAGCTGAAATGAGAGCCACAAAGTTAAAATCATTATTATCTCTAAAGGATTGTGTTGGGGCAGTGGTGACTGCACAAGCAGAGTCTTATTTCTCCCAGTTAGGAGAAATGGTTTGGAATCTTATCACAAACACTTGCTAAACCAGCTGGAGTAAGTTGGATTATTTAACAAAACTTACACAAATAGCAGAGAAGTTTGCAGTTGAGAGAATGGCAGGTACAAACCCCAGCACATCTCTTCATACAAAGATGGACAGGAAAGGGATTTGCTATCAAAGAAGGGATTTGTTGCTCTAAGCAGTGAATTTGGTGGTTCCCCTTGCTTTGCCTATGGCTCTACATCTTCTTTATCTATGTTTTTGCTGTTTTTTCAAATTATCTGTTTTTGCTGTTTTCCCAAAGCATTAAAAGAGATATAATTAAAGATTTCCACTAGTTTCTGTTTTTGAGGGAATTAACAAGTTCAAAAGTTATTGGGGAAACCTTGGGTAGTGTAATTGTGCAGTTCTCATTCCCTTAAGAAATTGAGAAGCAAGTAAACTGCTTAACTTCCATTCAATTTTCAGAATTAATATGTATTTTCAGGGATGAAGAAATTAAAAATTAGTTTTTAGGAAGTATTTAACATCAGAAATTTTACTTTCAAATTTTTAATCAAGTTACATTTTCTCCTTTCTCTTTAACAAATTTTCTCTTCTGAATGATTCCATGATAAAAGAGGTTTCTGTTTCTGTTTTCGTCTTGGTTTTGGTTTTTTTCTCTTTTCCTCATGCTTAAAGATAAAAAGCTAACAGATATTTAAATTTTGATGTTTCACATTTCACCAACTCCCATTAGGTGGGATGGATTTTAGCCTGCACATAAATTATCTTCGTGTGGCACAGGATAAACTCTGGAATTCTGCTCACCTGCACTTTATTGGCTGTTTCTTTGCTCTGTGCCATCCCTGTCCCTCCTCTCAGGACAGTGGCTGGAAGCAGAGGATCCCAAAGTGTCCTAACTGCTGGAGAGAAGCCTTTGTTGAAGTGAGATGTACCCAGATGGCCTGAGAGAACTGTCAGCAGGTGGCCTAGTTTGAAGTTGTCTTTGGCAAGTTCTGCACACCCAGAGGACAGAATTAGTGGCTTGATTGATCACACAGATTTTATATGCCTTAGTAAGAGAAATTCATTGCTCCATGCAGGCATGCTAGAGGAGACATTGCCTACGTCTGCAGAGCAGGTTGGTGCAAGGTGTTTTGGAGGGATGTGTGAGGAAAAGTTAGAGCTAGGACTAATTTTAGACTTCTAGAAAACGTGGCATTTTTAGAGGGCAATTCACTTAACCACTCTCAGCTCTTCATACTTAGTGAGATGAAATGGCCTCTGTGATTAGAAGGAAGGAAAAAAGCCTCCGTGTTGGAGTGAGGATGTGTGAGAGGAACAGCCCTGCAGACACTGAGGCCAGGTCAGGAGAGGCAGGAGCAGCTCCAGGTGCTGGAGCTGAGATTCCCCTGCAGCCTCCAGGGAGGATCAGGGAGAGGTGACTGTGCCTCCATGGGGATGCAGGGGGGATGCAGAGATCCATGCACAGCCCATGGGATCCATGGGGGATGCAGAGATCCACCCACAGCCTGTAGGGATCCATGGGGGATGCAGAGATCCATGCACAGCCCATGGAGGAGCCCCCACTGGAGCAGGGGGATGCCCAAAGGAGGCTGTGAGCCCTTGGGAAGCCTGTGCTGGTGCAGGGTCCTGGCAGGACCATGGAGAGAGGAGCACAGCGTGGAGCAGGATTTTGGGCAGGATTTGTGAACCCACAGTGACCCCAGTGGAGCAGCCCATTCCTGAGGGACTGCAACCCCTGGGAAGGATCCACACCAGAGCAGTTCATGTGGAATTCCAGCTCATGGGAAGGACTCACGCAGAAACAGTTCATCCTGGGATCTGGATCTGTCTCCTGGGAGGGGAAGCCCACACGAGCAGGGGAGGGGTGTGAGGAGTCCTCCCTCAGAGGAGGAAGGAGCAGCAGAAACACCATGTGATGAGCTGACCACAGCCCCCTTCCCTGCCCCCTGCTGAAGGAAGGAGGGACAGAAATCGAGGATGAAGCTGAGCCCTGGAAAAAGGGAGGGGTGGGGGAAAAGTGTTTTGACATTTTATTTTGGTTCTTATTACCCTACACATTTGCTGAGCAAGGTATCTCCCTTCCAGAGAGTGGGGCACTGTGGAGAAGGTCTCAAGGGTGAGGGAGTAGAGCTCCTCCAGTGTCATGCCAACAGGGAAAGCCTGGGCATGAGCACAATTGCTCCACTTGGCAAATCCTGTCACAGCAGGGATATTTAAAATATCATCCAAAATGATGTGAGTCGATCCAGCAGAGTCCACAGTTCAGTTAACATGTTCTGGCAGACAGGAGATGAGCCCCCAGGAGAGGATGGCACCCACCTCACTCAGCTCTTTTGTGCTTCAAGTTTGCACTGGCATTGTGTTAATTGACTGTGTCACATGCTGCAGTGGGAGGTTTGCACAGCCTGGCCCTCTAATGAGTCCTGGCATCTGTTTCTCAATGAGACAGGAATAGGAATAGGAGCAGTTTCTTTGGACACATCCAGATGGATGAAACCCTTGCACTCAAATCCCCTTCTTCCATTCCATTTCTTGTTGTCAAGGATGAAATTGTGTAAGCAGAGCAGGGAGCTGGTTTTTATCTCAGCTGATCAGTGTGACATTAAGCATCAAGCCACAGTTATAATTTTTTTAATAACCATGTGAATAAATGCACTGAACATTTCAGACACCCTGCCCTTGGCACATGACCACGTTTGCTCTGCACTGGTGTTCTTTGTGCTGCACCAGGATTCCCCACAGTGCTGTGCAGTAGCAAGGAGCTTTGCTGTGCTTCATGGTGGGTGTTGAAAAGACACCTTGCAGTGCTGTGGTGTATCAGTAATGGAAATGCTGCCATTATGATTTATTCTTTATTTACTGTTGCATTAAATCAATAATTTTTTAAAAAGCTGCTTTAAAAATAGAAAGAAAAATTGAATGAATGAACTGCTAGGCTGAAGGATATTCTTCCCTGTACCTTTCTTCTTTCCTGTACATTTTTTTTTCCTAAAAAAATCAATAAAGTATTCAGTTTTTTTGTCCTGGCAAGCATGTTCAATATTGGTTTTTATTTCTGTTTCTCATGGTACACGCCACTTGTGTTCATTCAAGCTTGGAGAAGCCAGCAGTTTCTTAGTTTTCTTCAGGCAGTGGAACATTTTCTAAACTGTGGGGGTTTTCCCTCTGAGATTTCTGAAAAAATTGTTCGACAACTTGAATCCTTGAGACTCATCTTCACTAAGCCTGAACTAGTCCATGAGATAGTTCACAACATTCAACTACATCCTCAGCCTGGCCTGGCACAATCAAAATCTTCTAAAAGTCCTCGGGTTTGTTTGCTCAATTTGCCTGGGGCTATTTTTATACTATTTTTGTTAGTGAGCTTCTTTCCCAGCCATCTATGAACCCTTACTGTGCCAGGATTTTCACTCACATGTGGTTTTTTGCTGGGATTTTGCCATATGTAGTAAGACTGAATCTTACCAAATATGAGCAAGTCCAAGGTTTAAAGCTACTGGACAAGGACTGTGATTGAAAAAACAACCCTGTCACCACTTTTCTTATTTTCCTGTTAAGATTTGAGTGCCCTGACCACTTTGATGCTTGAGCAAGGAAAGTGAGTCAAGACCAGTTAGTAAGACCAGTTCAGATGGGAGCTAAGATGAGGATATCATCAGTGATCTGTTGCCAGCAGTGACAATGTCACCACCTGCAATAAACTGGGGAATAAACTCAATTTCCTCCCATTGCCAGCTTTCATGAGTTGTTAGCCACGATTTCTGCAAACCCTTTCCTAGAGATCAGTGACATGCCCCAGAAGGACTTTGATTTATATTTCACATCTACTGATTTTTGAGTCTGTAGCAACTATCAAAGTCCTCTTTAAAGAAACATCTGTTTGGAGAACCATACTCCTGCTATCTCCAGGTGCCAAGGCTCTGGATGATGCTCTAAATCACACCCATCTTTACCTTCTTTTCCACATTTCTTTGTCCTTTCCAAGTCCTGGCCATCCTGAATTTTGCTGCTGTCTTTAACCCTCACCAAATGCTGATGTTTATTGCTCTGCTTCATGTTGATGTGAAGAGCTGGAGGTGAAAAGGACCCCAGGTGTCCCCTCAGGACTTTCCCCACAAAGCAGGGAGCAGCACAGGGGTGCTTACCTTGGTGTCTTCTTGAGCACAGCAGCAGCACAGGGGGGGTTTTGGAGGGCTCAGAGCTCCACATCCCAAGAGCTTTCCTGGTGTCTGCAGCTGTTTTGGCACACACTGACAGTTTGGAAGACTGAAGTTCTTACCTAGAATGAATTTCCTCTTTGGAAAATCATGTACTTTTTACCTTTCTCTGCCAGGGTTCTTCACCCCCTGAATAAAACATGGCATTAAGGATGAGCATGTTCTGCAAAGCAGCCTCAAACCAGCTGAGCATAAAGCTCTGTGTTCCTGCTAATCCTGCAGTGAGCTGGCCCCAAGTCACTTGCCACACAAGGTCTTTAATGGTGCAGCCTGGATTTTGGGTCAGTTAGAAAATCCCCTCCTGGAGTTTCATGATTCCTCCCTTTACATCCAGTGCTTTTAGGCTGAAGGACCTGGGTGTGCCCAGGAAGGGTGAACTGACTGGAGCCAGTCTGTACCCAAAAACTGGGCTGCTCCCACTTCTTTCATAAGGAAATGGAAAAACAATTTGCTTTTCTTTTTTATGTAACCATCAGAGAGTGGCATCCAGCCTTACTCTGAGGCTCTGCCCTGGCTCAGAGGAATCTCAATATTTCTGGAAATCATTTGCTGCTTCTTATCTTCTTTTACCATTTTAGGACAGAATCCTTTTTTTGTCTTTTGCTGCTAGAACACAATCCTTCCACCTTTGGCAAGCACAGGAAGACACGCATGAAATCATGACAACATTTTTTAAAATGAAACCAAAAGAGTGTCATCATCTCTATTTATTTTTAATACTAAAATGTCAAGCGAAGTAATTTATTAAAATCTTTCAGTGACTTCTCTTAATTCCTCTTAATTCCTAGCCCTGCCAGAAAGGTGATAGGGTAAGTGCCAAGTTATAAAGCATCTAAAAATGTTTGCTGCAATATTCTTTCTGTATCCAGGACTGGGTCAGATTGCTGTGTTACCTAGGAAATTCATTCCTAACCAGAGTTGATGAAAGAAACTGACTCTGAGATTCAGCTGTACAGACTCAGAAATCTGCCTCAGTGAAGAAAATCGAGGATCAAGCACTGTATTTCTTCTTTGCAAATTTGTTTTGCAGGCTACAGATTTTGTTTTGCTACAGTGGGGATTGAAAGGGCTCCAGTTAACGTAAAATTTTCTGAGTTTGGGGTGGTGATGGTGATTTACACACACATATTTTTACCATCCAGCCCACTCTTATAAATGCCTGGTGCTGCTGGTGAAGAAAAGTGAAATGCAATACTGGAAGAAGCTTTTATTACCTCTGTGAAAGCAACTTTCAGTACTGCAGATCTTTTTCCTCTCTTACCAGAAAAGTAAGAATAACTTGATGAGAAAAAACACCTTCTAGTTTGAAAGCATCCTCTGTAGTGTGGTGGGGGGATGCCCAGGATCCCAGCTGTGCTGGCAGGAGGGACCCAGCAGTGTGTGCCATGTGCTGTGACACCTTGCTGGCTCTGCCTCAGCCCCTTTCCCTCCTGGAGCACTCCCGGGTCCCTCTGAGGAGCCCCTGCACTTTGGGAAGCTGCCTGGCACAGGCAGGGGGGCAGGAGGCTCCGGAGAGGGAAATCCATGGGATGAGATGGATGGATGATGGACAGCAGCAGCAGCGGGCAGAGTGAGGGGAGGAACAGCGCAGAATCCAGCCTGGGATCCGAGATGGGAAGGGGGAGCAGGAGGGAGATTGGCTGAGGAACAGAATGATTTTCCCCTCTCCTTCTTGAACTGCAAAACTTGAAACACCAGGAGCCCTGTGGATTTATGCTTTGACAGATCACTGTGGTCCAGACGTTGAAATAAAAGCAGCTGTGGAGCTCTAGGGGGGATGCTCTATCCAGAGTTAATGAATAAGGTAAGTCCTTTTTCTCCTCCTGTTCTGATAAGATGCTGGAAGTGTGGATATTTACATGCACAAAAATATGCAGGTGCAAAATATCAAACACAGATAAACACCATGGTGCTTACCTTAACTATTTTCACTGTATTCTTAACTTAGGTCCATTTTCATATTATCTTTGCTCATACTTAGTTTCTCAGAGAATCATTTTGATTGCTATTCCATTTTTCTTCTCCTTCCTGTGGAATAAAATGTTTCATCATAGGAATGAAAATGTCAGGGTGCAGCCTTCTGAAATATACCTAAGAAATTCAGAAAAAAATCCTGAAAGTTTTGATGTTGCATGGTGTCATTTATTCTTTTCTTTCCTCCACTCTTTCTGAAGGCATTGGAGTCTCCAGCCATGTGTGATATAACCAGGGATGATTTCTTGATGTAGCAGGACTGGCCAGTCTAATGCCAATTAATAAATACTGTCCTGTTTGGACTGGTGTTTCCAATAGGTTTTCTGAAATTCTGCCCAAATCTGGCATTGTCTTTATTACAGAATGAATTTGGAAAAGAACTGATCATTTGTGTCTTTGGGCAATACCAGGAGCCTAAAACATAGATTAATTTTATATTGATTATATGACTGATATTGATTTTATGCTGATCATTGGTTAATTTCAAAGTAAGGAATTAAAATTAGTATCCCAAAACATTCCCTTACAAAAAGAGAGAAAGTATTTGCAGAAACTTTGCTCACAGACAGAAGGGAACTGTCTGGAGTTGTACAGCTATCTTCAGCAGAGGGTTGTGATGGCACTTTGCACCAAATAAAATGAAATTCTTTGTATTTAGCAGAATCCTAAGCTTCATTTAATAATAAAATAGCATTGAAGTACTCACCTCAGAGTCAGTTATTAACAAATCCTTGTATTTGCATGCTTTTGGAGGGTGTTTCTTTGCTGAGCTGGATGCAGACACCTACTCTGTGTTCTTGCCTGCACCTCAGTTTGCAGTGCTCGATTTCCTCAATAATAAACAGGCAGTAAAAGGACAATTTTGATATGGGGGTCAGCCTGTAACAAGAGGAGAGAGATCCAGCAGAGAGAGAAAGTTGCATTCCCAGCCCCTGACTCGTTACATGACTGCCCCTAGATGACTAAGCTGCTCTAATTAAGTTTATGAGCTGGAAAATAGTTGTGCATTCTGTTACTCCAAGCCTAATGTTTTACATGAGAAAGGATCAGATGAGATTTCATGTGCTGGTCCACCAGGAAACCACTTGTTCATCCCTGGGACCGAGTCAGGTGTTTGTGTGCCTGCAGGGTGTTTGTTTAATGGACAAATGGGCAGTGATATCAAAGCAGAGGGACAGGATTTCCTTTGTAATAGCAAAATTCTATGGAAAAGTGCTCCAGGAGCCCAAGCCAAAATTTCAGGTGCTGTATCTTCTAATCTGGCACTGTCTTTCTGTTCTTCATCTGGTCTTGTTTCCATGGCTTTTCCCTGTTGCTTGTTCTCCAGTGGTGCTACAATTACGGTTCTTGGTTAAAATGGCACGGGCTGGGTTACTGAGACCATTTTTTGTTCTTCTCTGAATGATGCTTGGCTGTGACTGCTTTCCATTTTCTTCTAGACAGCCTCTGCTGATTATGTAGCTCCCACATTTGAGTGGCACATGCTTTTTTCACAAGTCAGGCTCAGGGAAGCAGGAGTGTGAAATGCTGCGCTGTTGCTACCACAGAACGATTCAATAAAATCTTTAGAGCCTCTCCAGATCCTGTGAAATGTCTGCCTCTGTTTTCCTAAGTTTTGTTTTGGCTCAGGTCTACAGAGACAGTCAGGTTCCTTCTGCAGGATTAGGAGAGAGGCAGAGCCAGATTTTTGTCACCTGGCTTTGCTGTAGCAGTTTCACAGCGTTATGTGGTCACTCCCAGGACTCCCAGGAAAAAGATTGCAAGAAAATATGGCCCTTTCTGCCCCAGACAAGAGCAGAGGTGGGTGCCATGAAATTCATAATCAAAGTGAGCTCAAACATAGATGTAAGGAAATTCTGCTGTGTCAGAGGGATCCCTGGGAATACAGTGGAACACAGACCTTTTCCTCCTAATAGGCTGGCTATCATCACTGAGCAATTTGCAAAGAGTGATCTGATCTTGTTGTAGGGTTGTTGCCTATGATGCTTGGGAGTTAGGCTGGTCTAAATGCCAACCTTTAGGTCTTTTTATGGCCTAAAGCCCAAACAGCAGGAAATCTCTAGTGTTGGTTATCAAACATTTACCTTTACATGGTTCTTAATTTTAATATCCCAAAGTGATTTGTTTTTAGTGCCTCTTAAATGCCTTCTATTCACCATAAAAAACTAATATTTGGTTTTGAATTCAGGTTCCTGTGAATTTATCTCACTGCTTTCCTCTCACCTTCCTGTACTTAGGCCTCTTGCAATTGATACATATTTTGTGGTATATTATCATGGTGAATTGAGATTTTTTTTGGAGTCATTAAAGGCACTTTTGATGCCCCATTCTTACCAAGTCAATATTCTCCTCCCCTTCTACATGTGTGTTACTTATTCAAGGCACTTGAATTTCCCTTCATTGCACACAGCCCTGTTCCTAATCCATTTTGCATTAACAGGGCTTTTATCAAGGCTGAATTCAGCAGATTATTGGATCTGCACTAATTATACCCCTAAAATACTGAAATGAATCCCTAATATTATTCTTCCCCAAAAGGATCTACCTATATGAGATATTAAGGATTTGGGAGGAAAATGAGTCTCTCTGACCTGATGATATAAATTGTTTAAGAAGTGTGTGATCTCAAGCTTCTTTCTTTGAAAATTATGATTAACCTCAGGAAAAATTTACCTCAGGAGGCTGTGAAATTGCCATTATTAGGAGCAGTCTGGACACTCATCTGTAACAAGAAAACCAGGATTTAACCTGCTGTGAAATCAGATAAGGGCGGAAGGAAATATTCCATGATTTGCATGCCCCAGCACCATCAGATTCTGTTTCTGGACAAATATATATATAAAAATATATATATATATATATGGCCATTTTCAGGGATATTAGCAGGCCAGAGAGCATTATTTTTTGTTTTATTGAGGTATGGGAAAACAAACCCACAAATAAATTGAATAATTTGGATAACTTCAGGCTTGTGGATGTTGTTAGGTGTCCACTGGATATTGACAACTAACTGTATAAATTTTGAAAACAAAAATGCTTGCGGTTTTTCACATCAAACATTGAAAACATAGCAGGCTGCTGAGACTAATCTGAAATTTCAATTTTGATCTCTTTGTTATAAATAAATCACTTTTCTTCTGAAGATGCTGTCCTGGGGAAAAAAATAACAACCCACAACTTCAAATCTCAGAGTACTTCACAGCACCTCCCCATCCCTTAGGACACCTTGTGGTTTATAATAATTTTCCAAACCAGCAGAACACATTGCTCTTGCCTGGATCACTGACTTGGGAGCCATTGCACCAGAACACATTAGTCCATTGGTCCATCCACCTTCCCTCTGTTCTTCTTTGGGGGGGAAGAGGTTTAGCAATTTGCTGCAAATTCTACATCAAGTAGAAGAAGGGATGAGGCTTGGCAGGACCCAGGGGATTCTCTGTGCTTGGTCCTCCAGACCTTTCTGCTCCCTCAGAAGGTTAGGGGACTGTAAGAATTTCCTTCAGAAGATGGGAAAACAGGTATATCAGGATGGGAATGTGGGCAGTGGTGAAGTCTTGGTGCCTGATGAAATAGAAATGGACAAACCCCAGCCAGGACAGGTTGTGTCAGGGGTTTAGAGCTGCTGAGGCAGCAGTTTCCCTGATGTTCCCACCTTCTCCAGGTGATGCTGTAGAGGGATACAGGACCTAAAGGCTTCAGGCTGGAGTTTGGGGCATGGAAAATCTTGTGCTGTGCCTGCTGTGATCCAGACACTGAGGGGTCTGCAAAACCCTAAAACCAAATGTCAGTGCCAGATAAATCATGGAAATAAACCAACTGAGGCAGGGTTAGGTTGGATATTCAGGAATTCTTTACTGGGAGGATGGTGAGGACCTGACACAGGCTGCCCAGAGAAGCTGTGGATGCCCCATCCCTGGAAGGGTTCCAGTCCAGGTTGGATGGATCTCTGAAGCAACCTGGGCTGGTGGAAGGTGTCCCTGCCCTGGGGTTGGAACGAGATGGTCTCTAAGGTCCCTTCCAACCTAAACCCCTCTATTCCGTGATTCTGTGATAAACAACAGGTGACACTCAGGTCCTTTTGGTTGCTATCACTCATTTCCTACAAAATATCATGATTTTAGCAACTCTGTGTGAAAATTCCCTGGATTTGCCTAAACCTTAGGAAAAACATCAGGTGCTTTGTAGCAACAACCAAGATTTTTTCGCCCCTCCTGTGCCCTCCCTACAGGAGGAAGAGGTCAGGAGGGTGACCACTGTTATGTGGTTGACTTCTATCCTGAGAGAGGTGGGGATGGAGTGTCCTGGCCTTTGTCAGGGTAAGAACAGCCTGGCCAAGCCATGAAGGACATGTTGAAACACCCCCAGTGAGAGATGAGGAGGGAGCAGGGAACAAAACTCATGTAGGGCTGGCAAAGCTGTACTGATTGGGCCAAACAAGAAACCTCAAATCATTTTTTTTCTTTAATCTCAGAAGTTTTGAGGTTTGATATTGAAATTTTATAGTGTCTGAGTCAGGAGTTTGTATCTCTTGAGGTTGGCTATAGTGGAACAGTTCCATTTTAAAGAATATATTATTTAAAAGCGGAATTGCTTGCGTATTAATTAAAGATGACTGTCTGCAGCACTGATACAAGCAAGGACTCATTTCTAATAATCAGGACAAGTTGGTTTCTTTTGTTGTGGTTTTAAATCTGTTTTCACAGGCTCTGGGGGCCTCCAGCACAGAATGTAGATGGGCTGGGTGGCAGCCTGAGGTGCAGTGCTCTCTGCCCCCAGCTTTGGACATCAGAGACAGACCAATGTGGAATCCTTTGGTCTTCTGAGGCAGCCACACCAAAAACAAACCAGTCCTTGATAACTGGATTATTTCCCAGTGGTTGTCCAAGTGTGCCTTATCACACTGCATGAGACACTTATGTCACAAAATATCTTTTGGGAGCATGGGTTTTAATTTATAGTTATTAACCAAAACCAAGGAATCAATAATAAACAGGGTTATAATTTACTTTTTTTTTTCTATTTTCTTTTTAGTGCTTGAAAAGTGTAGAGCCTTGATAAAATGAGGTCCTCAACAGCAGCTGTTTGGCTCTGCAGATCCACAGCTGTGGATCTGTACTGCCTAGGAAAGTGAAACTAGCTGCAGACACAAAATCATTATTTTTAAAAATTGTTGCATGTTTTTCAAAGCCTGGTAATGAGACTTATTTCATAGTCTAGAAACGGAAAGGAAATAGTATCACCTAACCAGGCTTTATTTAAAATACCTGAGTGGTGTTTAGCCTGAGATTGGGATCACATACACAGAGGGCAGTGATGAACTGGCTGCCAGAGAAGCTGTGGCTGCCCCATCCCTGGAAGTGTCCAAGGCCAGGCTGGATGGGGCTTGGAGCAGCCTGGGATAGTGGAAGGTGTTGGGATGGAATAATCTTTGAAGGTCCCTTCCAACCCAAACCATTTTGTGATTCTGTGACCTGAGTGTAGCTTTTCTCTCACCCCTGCCCTTCCAGTGCTCCTGTGGGATGTTGCATTAGGTTGTTTGGGCACATCTCCTGTGACAGGCAGGCATGAAGTGTTTTCCTGGAATCAACAGACCAAAAGTTGTTGTTTCAAAAGCTCTCTCTATCTCTCTTGTGTGAGAAACATGAGACATACCAAATTTACTTTTTAATATAATTATTAACACAAATGCAGCAGGGGGATGTGATGTGATGGAGCACAGTGCACACCTGAAATGTAGAAAATGTTTTAATTTAGTGCAGTCACAGTGATGATTCCTCTTCAACAAGTGGGATGGAATCCACTGTAAAATAACTAGCAGCCTGGTGGTTGAACAAGCCTACCGAGGATAAGAGACAGATTTCCAGTCCATAGCTTGAATCTTTAGGATTTAGTCTGAAAGTGAGATGAAACAAAGCCCATTTTTCTTAAAAGAATCTCTTTTACTGGAAAAGAAAAAGAAAAGGAAAGAAAAAGAAAAGAAAANGAAAAAGGATGGTGCTCTGTAGCTGTTTTGAGATGTTTCTGATCCTTGCTATTTATGTTCCTAGGCAGTGTCGGGTTGGACAATGCTTGGCCAAGGATGTGTCCCAGACTGAGCTTTGAGTCTCCAGGCTCTGCATCAGCAGCCAGGATGGAGGGACAGGACCAGGCAGTGACCACTGGGACCTTTGCCTGTGCTCCCACAGCCCCAGTCTATGAAAGGAGCTCCTCAAAACACCCTGGGGAAGTTTAGGATGAACATGACACTTGACAGTGTGAGTTGGGATCCAGCAGACACTGAAAGCAGACTGACTTGCTGTGGAGATACTGAGAGATGGATGTTGTTGGACAAATTAGGAGATAATTACCTTTTTTCCTCTTAAAATATATATTTGCTGGCACTAATTTAACCTTTTAGCTTTTGTCTTTTACTTACTCAGATAAAATTATTCATAATTTTATTGTTCTTAATGTATCATGAGTGAATAGAAAATTATTTTCTTAATTAACACAGTTGATAGAATTATCACTTTAGTTGTATTAATCTTTCACACAAGCCCTACTGACTCTTTCTATGAGGTGACACTGGGTACATGGATATCTTTTGTTTCACTTTGCCATTTATCCCCTGCCATTAATCTGCTTTTACAAATAATTGCAACACTTGTCTGTGGGCCATGACTTTGGAAACAATGTTTGACTTCTTGTGTTCTCTTGTCAAGTACATTAAAGCATTCCTGCCACAGAAACTTCCACAGCAGATTTTGACAGCATCTGAGAATAGTTCAGTTTCTGGGATTCCTGTGGCACTCACTGCTGTTTCCCATAGTAAATAACTTTTGTCATTGAGCTACAGCATACTTTTAGTTTTTTCAGATTTTTTTAATGGTTGACATGAATATTTCCTTCATTTGCCTGCAAATTTACAAAAATGCATTCCTCACTTCATACCAGTTTGGCTGCTGTATGTAAATTGGGTACATCCACTTTTGGCTGGCTAACATTAGTCCAGTGATTGTTTTCTTACTTATTTAGATTAATTACTAATTAAGATTCCTTACTAATTTAGATTCTTACTAACTTAGATTAAGGACTTTAGATTTTGCCACTATGTACCCATATTTAACTAAGCCCCATGTAAGAGGACACAATAATTTGAACCAAGGCAGCTGCACCTCCCATTTGTAGCTTCCCAAAATGTTTTAGAAGTTTCCAGGAACTTGCAAGCAATGAGGATTGGTACAAGCATGGATCACTTGTGTTTCTATTAAAATAATATTTTATAGTCCCTGTTGCTGACTCATTAACTTTTAGGAGCTGTGTATCAGAAGATTTATGACCTTTATTAGGCATTTAATACTGTGATACCTTATAAAACACATGTATAAATAAAACCAACAGAGTTGGCAGTTCAAATCTTGGTTCCTGAAATAACACATTTGTGAAAATGCACATCCCCTACATTTGCTAGGCTTTGCCTAATAGTATGAAAGTTATCCCTTTCCACATTTTTATCCAATATTTAGACACTAGATGCTGATTAGGATTATGGCTTTTCTTGATTTGGAATTTTGAGAGGACTAATTATTCTGTCCTGTTAATAACACACTTTTGTCTTATGCACTCTAAAAGTGAGACTGATTCTGGAATAAAGCTTCATTTTGGGGGGCACAGTTAATTCCTGTCTAATCAGGGTGATGAACGTCTTTTCAAGCCATAATCAAATATTAAAACCCTCTGCATTAGATGTAACTAAAAATTTTTGTGTAAATCAAGTAGAGTTGTTTCTTTGTCTTATATCTGAAACTTATTCTTAATTCACCAGACATGATTTAAAATAATAAGGAAAATTTGCATATCTACTTGGAAGTTAGATATTAATTACCTTTTATTTTTGTTGAAAATTTTAAAGAAATAATGTGTTCTCTCTGCTTAAAGCTGAGATAAAGTGTTTCTTTTTCAGCAACCAGAGAGGATAGCCTGTCACAACATTAACATTTGCAAGCAGGTAAACAACTTCTATCAAATGGAGCAGCAAAATTTTCCATGTCTATGTGGACCAGAGAGGGCTCTCTCCTGTCCCAAGGCTGTGATTTGTCTGGCAGACAAGCACCTTTGCTTCAAGGCAGATTAAAAACCCAGTGTCTGCACTTTTGGCTGGGTTTAACATACACAGAAGCTGAAATTTCCTATTTAAAGCTACTTTGTTTATATGCTTGGACATGGCAAAATACTGTCCTTGTGAGCCACCTGATACTGCCTCGAGTGGGAGATTCTGCTGTGGCTCAAAAGAGGAACATGCCCTTAAACACTCTGGTATTGGTACCAAACCCAAATTGTGCTGGCAGGTCCCAGATGTGCTTTTCCATTTGCATCACTTCAGCCTCCCACAGGGTTCAAATGTGGTCAGAGAGACATCTAGTGAGCTAGCTTGGAGAAGTATTTCTCACAAGTTTGAGTTCTGCCCGGTTCTCAGGGTGATAAGGAGAAAGTTCCCAAGGTGATAACATGGTCAAAACCAGGTTTGAATCCGTGAAAAACAAGTTGGAAAAACAAGATGGAATTCATAACAAGGATGGACAACTGGTGTTTTTCCGTGGGAAACATCCGGGCAGATGTTTTCCTGGATGTTTGTCCTGGTGAACCAATGAACTACGGTTCTGTTCCGTGCATCGAAACATGCTTTAAATATGAGCTCTTGGTTCAATCAAATCGGCTTCTTTTCCCAAAAGGAGTCCGTGTGCTTTGCTGTTCCTTTTGCCTTTCTTCCTTTTATTTAGGTCTGATACCACAGTTCAAATGCTGCAGCCACAGAGGAGCTGTGGGACCCTGCAAGCTGTGGGGCAGAAAAGCATTGGGGTCCTTTTAAAGGCCAGGAGGAACCTGGATCAAGACCTGTGGCTATGATAGGATGGACAGGATGGTCCTGATTATTTCCCAGATTCATGCTTTAGTCCATCCTTTTGTACAAGTTGGTCTTTTCAGACTGTCCAGGCTGTTTGTTGTACCAGAGTGCCTGATCCAAACATAAGTGGTTGCTCTGCTGTCTGGAACAGTAAATTAAAAAAAAAAAAATTAATTAATCAGCCTTTTTTAAATTAAAAAAAAAACTACAAGAAAAAAAAAGAAATGCAAAGAGACTTCTGAACCTTAAATAGTTAATGCTGCTTGGAGCCATATACCTGGGTGACTTTGTTTTCTCCCATGTCTAGAGTAGCAGTGTGCCTTCATGGTTCAATTCCCTTCAGTGATATATTTCTTTTTTTTCTTTTTTCCAAAGCTAGAAGGACAGTGAGGAGAGGGCTGTGAGTATTTCAGGTGTACATGGGTGTACCTGACCCCACAGGTCTGTTATTGACAAGGCTGCCTGTCTTTAAGATGCAGAAGAGAGAGAAAATGGGTAAAATAAATAAATAATTTTTGTTTCTCATTTAGTCTTCCTCCAAGATGGAATTTTGAGGGGAAAAATTCAGAGCTTCACAGCTTGTCCCAGATCCCACAGCAAAAGTTATGGAAGCCCTGAGTCAAGTTCCTGAGTGCCATTCCTGCCCCAGCAAGCACCAGCAGGAGGAATTGGGGTGTCTGAATGTCATAAATAGCTCCTGGCTGGGTGGCTTCAAACATGGCAGAAATGTTTTTGTCTTATGCAGGACTTCCTCACTTTATTTCTTATTCTTATAAGTTGTCCTGGAGGGATGATTTTCATGGGTGTTTGCCAGATTCTCATTTTCCCCTACCAGGGTTCCCTTTATTTATATTAACACTTTTGACCTCAATAACCCATTTCCACACAAAAGAAAATGAAAAGAAAACCCAAAAGCTTTCCTAGATGACTCTACTATTTAATACTCTGCTGCTTCACAATTCCAATGGCCAATTGTTGTTTATAACCGTGGCCATGAGAAGTTATTTGCATTGGAACACAGCACCTAAGGAACTCAAAGGAGAATTTATGGAAGTAATTTTTCACTTACCTGTAAAATTTGCAGAGCTGCCATCTGCAGACATAGTGCCCCTGAGGATACAAAGGAATTACTGGGACTGTCTTGCAGATAATTCCCAGTTTCTTGGCATTGTGAGAGCCATGTGAATAGACAAAGACAAGTAGCACAGACCCAGCTCCAGCTTTCCTCCAGTCCTGTCACTGGTCATGAGAATGAGCAGAGCAGCCCCTGCCCCTTCTCCTCACTTCATGAGGATGCTGAAGACTCCAGTGATGCCTCCTCTCAGTCTCCTCCAGACTGAACAGACCATGTCACCTCAGCTTCTCCTCAAAGGCTTCCCCTCCAACCCTTCACCATCCTCTGGCCTCCTCTGGACACTCCAATAGCTTGATGCCTTTTTCCTATTGTGGTCCCATGTGAATAAAGATGTTCTTGGATAAAGTTTTGTCATGACCTAAATCATGGCATGATGCTTTTTGTGGGTTTGAATAGTATCCTGAGATGCCCTGGGAAGTCTCAGAGCAGAATTGAAGATGGGAAGATGGATCCTGTGTATGAACAAAAATATCTTCACATTTTCTAACAGCAGGTGTGATCTGTTGCAAACTCTGCTTTTTTGTTTTTCAGGCACTTAATTGGACATGAGTGGGATGGCATCAGATCACAACAATTCCTCCCAGGAAGAATACATCCCACACTATCTCCAAAAGGAAGATCCCTTTGCATCAAAGCTCTCTAGAGAAGCTGACATCATAGCTGGCTTTTATTTGACAATAATTGGTAATGATTTTATAATGGATCTTTGAAATGTGATTATGCCACTGCATCCTTGTAGCTCTCAGAAAGGAGGCAGAAACTGCTGTTCATTAGTTGGGTAATTACACATGTTCATACTAGAAAGAAAAATCTAGGAAGGAGGAGAGATTATGTGTTAGAAATATGGTTAATATCAACAGATAATGCTGCTGCAGGTAGCCAAAAGTGACTAGCAGTAGATGTTCCAGAAAAAAGTGAAGAAATCCTCATTGTTTTTAATAACTGATAGGTTGCTACTCTGCAGTTTAATTTGTCCCTGGATAGAATAGGGTTTCCCTCACCATGCCATGTGGGTTTTATGGCCTGTTTTCACAGCCTCTCTCATGAGCCTACAGACCAGTGAACACCCTCAGATGTGTTCATGGGATCCTTGCTCAGCTCCTGGCATCATCTCTTCTCTGTTACACATCATATTGAGCAATATTTTCTGCATAGCACCCTCCTCATCCTTTTGTGTTGGAGTCCTTTACAAGGTTCAAAGTGACTGTGCAAGCAGAATAAAAACAATTATCTTTTGGTTAGTGCACACCCATGATAGCTGGTTTTTCTTGAATGTATTACTTGCCAAGGAGTTCTCATTCAGCAGGAAAATGCTGGTCTCTGTTTCTTCTAGGGATAAACCTGGCCTTATTCTTGATAATTTGCCTTCCTTACTTTATGGACGAGGGCACAGTTATGTATTTTTGTGCTCATATTTGCCTCAATACCTGAAGGAATGGCATGAAGCTGAGTCAGGGCCGGTTTAGGTTGGATATCAGGAAAAGGTTTTTCACCCAGAGGGTGGCTGGGCACTGGAACAACTCCCCAGGGCTGTGGTCACAGCACCAAGCCTGACAGAACTCAAGAAGTGTTTGGGCAAAGCTCTCAGGCACAGGGTGGGATTGTTAGAATTGTCCTCTGCAGGGTCAGCAGCTGGACTTTGATAATCCATGTGGGTCCTTTTCAACTCAGGATATTCCATATTCTATTCTATTCTAATTTCTATTTCTATTTCCATTCCATTCCAGTCCATTCCATTCCATTCCAGTCCATTCCATTCCATTCCAGTCCATTCCATTCCATTCCAGTCCATTCCATTCCATTCCAGTCCATTCCATTCCATTCCAGTCCATTCCATTCCATTCTTCTTTATATATTTTAAGTTCCTTTATACTTTATAATCTTAGTTCATGCAGTTTCTCACAGCTCAACAGCTATTTTCTCACTAAAACTGATCTGAGGACAGAACTGTTCTAAAAAAACCTGGGCTCCAGGTGTCAGATGTCTAAAGTCAAGGCTGAAAACAGGGTGTACAGTGATTCTTTGACATTTATTTCAGTTTTGATTCATTGTCTTGTTCAATGAGTTGTCCACAAACTATCAAGATCTGTCAGTCAGTCCTACCTTTGTATTTCTCATTCACTACTTTATATCCCCCCTCCTACTCTGTCTTACTGCTTTTCCTCTGACTGATCTAATGAATGTAATCTTTTCCATAGTGGAAGTAGCAGAGTTTTTATTATTATTTCCCTTCTCTTTCTGTTTATTTCTCATTTCTTTTCTGCTTATGTCTTTATTGAGAAAAAGAATTCAGAGCAGCAGAGGTGAAGGTGAAGCTGTATCTCAGTGCTATTGTTGGTGTTCATACTCTGTTTTGTAGGTATCCTCACTTTTCACACATACATTTTTTTTTTCTGTTGCTCTGCAGACAGATGTCTTCACTGAGCTGTACAAAACAACCTCCACTTTGGGTCTTTTTTCATTTGGTTAAGTAAATTTAGCTTTAATCCCAGGAAATATGTCTGATGGATGAATCCTCCCAATATACACTGTGTTGCCTTCTTATATTCACTGTATTTAGTGTAGATTTATCCTGTTACAAAAAAATTACCCCTGTTGGGTGTGAAACATCTTGAAAATCACAGACATAACCAAATTAAGGCAAGGAACAAGAATCAAAAATTTCTAGTGAAAAGCCAAAAGCCAACCATAAAGGAACAGACTTCCATAAGCAATGTGAGGAAACTGAAATTATAATTTTAAAAGGTCTCATAATCATTTAAATTGGACTTGTGAACTCATTTTATCCAGTGGCCTGGCCCCGGGTAGTTCAAGCCACAGCTGTGCTGTACCTGTATGTATCTGTACACATAATATCCTACATTTGACTCTAAATTAAGTTAATTTTTGAAGTGTGTGTTTTGCATTGCATTTTGCTTGGTTAATTGCTTTGCCCTTGTGTGCATAACAAACGTCACTAGTGGCTTTCCTTAGAGCCAGTTATGGTCTTCCTATATCCATATAAATGCTGTATTTGCATATTCCTTGGATCTATAGAATAAGGAGATTAGGAAAAAAATTCTTCACTGAAAGAATGTTTGAGCACAGGAATGGGCTGCCCAGAAAATGATGAAATCTTTAGCCCTGGAAGGAAAATGAAAATGAGTGGAGGTGGCACTTCATGGTATGGTTTGGTGGGTATGGTGGTGTTCAGTCAAAAGTTGGACTTGATCACCTTAGAGGCTTTTTTTGACCTAAATGATTTTATGATTCCATGTCTGTAGTTTTTTATTATGACTTGTGATTTAGACGGAACCTGTCACATTTTTTCCAGTGAGCTGCATTTCCTACTCCTTTGCAGATCCCTTCCAAGAAATTGTGGCCCCTTCTGAGGGTGGCCTGTGGGGACACCCTGACAGCAGGGACAGGGCAGCAGGAGGTGGGAAGTCAGGACTGCTTTTGTGCATGTCTTTGCACTTGAGCTGTGTAAGGTGCTAGTGAGTTTAAAATTTCTTTCAAAAAGGGGAAGAAGCTGAACAGTGAGTGAACAAGGCTGGATCTTACCAGGAAACTCTGCAGAGCTTTTAGGGTCAGCTGGTTGTTCAGCTGAAGTATTGCAATTTGAAATAGAAAAATAATTGTTTTTTTGAATAAAATCAGGAGTCTTGACTAGTCTGACTAACTCTATGTGAGTGCATAATCCTTTGTCCTGAATAGTTCATTTCCATGTGTAGCTTTCTAATCGTCTAGAAAAAAAAAGAAATATCAGACTATGCATGTGGTTATAAGAATCCAATTCTTTTGTCTTTGTCACCTCCCCCACCAGCTTTTCATCACTGTCTTGGTTGATTCACTGTACAGCTGGGCAGGGTGACAAACTCCTGAGCAGGGACCCGCTGGCTGTCAGCTCCTCTGAAACCCCTTGGCAAATCACTATTGATTTACAAACTGTTGTGAAACAGCTTAATTGAAAACAAAATACTGAACTACCTTTTTTCCTCTTTTTTTTTTTTTTTTTTAATTTTATTTCCTCTGTCACTGCAGGTGTCATTTTTTTAGTTATCACATCCTTGGCTCTTTGTACATATGTAATAGTGTCATGCACAGCTCTCCTGGGAAAGAGCCTCTATTTTATATCTGAAATGTCTTTTTCCCCTGTTTCCAACCCACCAGAGCTGGGAGCCTGCTCCAGCAAAGGCTTTAGCTGACTGCTGTGAAAGAAATTTCATAGCAGCAGAAAGGAAGTATTAGATGCCTCATCTAAAGAGGTTAAAAAGTTTTGATCACCAAGGAGTTAAAAAAAATATTCAGATAAACAATTTTCAGATGTAGGCATAGACAAAAGGCAACACAAATTATCAGTGGACCCCTTCCAGCCACAGCATTAGGAGCTCAGTGGTCTGGGGCTCTGTGAAATATTGATATTAATAATGAGCAGTGGTTGCAGAGCAACTTGGCAGCTTCAGAGCTACTTGGCTGATAGAGATGTCTCTCTGGACTGGCAGTCAGTTGAAAAAGATTCAGGAAAATGTCAAATGCTTTCAAAAGGTATTTCAAACTGGATGCTGGCATTCTAGTTATCCTAAATATCACTGGAGAGGAAAATGACATTAAGAGAGTAAAGGATTAAAATATATGGAAAATGCTCACAGCATTGAGATTCACTCAGCTGCAAGGAAGAAAATGACTCATATGAATACTTCTATCTGCTTATAGGTTGTTCTTAAAATTTAATTCACCAAGGGTAAATCAAATTTGATGAGAAAACCTAAGATCAATAATAAGCCAGCTTCTATCCTTCTGTTTATTTTGGACTTTGATGCCCCATCAGAGGAAAGTTGGGTTGTTTATTGTTGGAACCCTGAAGCCTGTGAGTTTTAAACTTTCTGTGCTTTCTGGCATTGAGAAAGAAGAAGAAGAACACTGCTTCTGACCTGAGGCTTGGAGAAGGCTTCCAAATTTGAGTGCCAGAATCACTGGTGTGTGGTTTGAATAGAAGTGTGTGCTTTCACATGGTGAAGGGTTTGGAATTTGGGGATTTACAATATAGTAATAGGTATGGGGCAAGATGGAGGTTCTTGGGCATTGTCTCTTTCTTCCTTGTTCCTTCTCAGTTTCAGGTCATAGTTTTTAGTTGGATAGAAAGTACTGCAGTGTGGGTCACAGGTGTTTGGTTATCAGGTCAAAAGTGTAAATAATACAGATGTTAGCTTTTAATTGGATGCTTAGGCTTTAAAAGACCTTGTAACTAGCTAGATCTACCAACATTTTCTTCCTTTTAGCCTGTTAGCTAGAAGTGCTGCAGAACTCTCTGTACTTTAGATAAGAATTAATAACTGAGTCTGAACAAGAAAATCCGTCTCTTGTGCATTCAATCCTGACTCTGAGTAAAGGCAGAAGAAAAAAGAAGCTAGCCACTAATGTATGGAGCCACTAAGAGTTTATGAGTTTTTTCGGAGTAGTGTGATGAGTTGGCCTCAGCAGGTAGCCAAGCACTCAGGACAAACCTGAGAGTGGGACAGGGAGGAAACAGGCAGAGAAAAAGCAGTGGAGATAAAGACAGGAAGATCCACTCTCAGTTACTGCAGTGGGCAAACAGGCTCCTTGAGGGGAATAAATTCCGAATCATGGAATCACAGAATGGTTTGGGTTGGATGGACCTTAAAGATCATCTCATTCCAACTCTCATCATGTTCCAACCCCCAAAGCTTGATGTTTAATTACTGGTTTAGGCAGCGAGAAACAATGTGTCATATCTGAAATACTTATGGAAAACCCTCTTCCTCACCCTTTAAATCCAATATACTTATGGAAAACACCCTTCTTCACCCTTTAAACCCAAAATACTCATGGAAAACACCCTTCCTCACCCTTTCCTGGGCTGAACTTCTCTTCAACATTTCCCTCACTGCTGTTGTAGGTCCCTTTGGTGAGGCAATGGCAGCACAGGCACTCCTTGCTCTTCACTCTTCCCTTCTGCATTTTCCTCCTCCTGTGTCTCCCCTGACCTGATGTGAGGCTCAGTGGACCATGGTCCCTTTGGGTTTTTCACCTTCTTGCTCCATGAGAGGGATGTTTTGTGCTGTCTTGTGAGAGCAAAACTCCCACTCACCTAAACTCTCTCAAACATGCCTTAATGAAGACACATTTCCTTTAAGGGAACTGGAAACCCTACAATTTTCTGTACCAGTGTGATTAATTCCATGGCAGATGAACCATTTGCAGTGCTGGTACTTGCAGGTCTTTGGGTGATGATATGGAAAAAAATATCTCAGCCAATATGAGAAGAATCCCATGCACTGAAATTCATCTGGAAGTTAAAATCAGATTGATCACTTTTATTTTATGGTTTTTCTTTCTTATGGTAGAAATAAATTTTAATGCAAGATTTAAGATCTTGTATTAATATATTAATCTAAATTAAACTAGCAATTTATCCCTCAATGTCTGATTAAAGTATTTAATAAAGTTGAAATTGGTCAGATTCTGTTTCCTGTGATTACAGAGCTGAATTTCATTCTCGTGCCTGTATAAATGTCTGAGTGAGAACTGGTTTGGTCAGAGCAGAGGGATTCTGGAGGTTCTGTTGTGAGCATTCTGTTGATGGCTGTGCAGGCTCAGGCGGTGAAAGCAATGCCCTGCTGCAGAGGGGAAACAGAATTTCCTGTGAGAGGGATGTGTCTGCAGCTGAGCTTTCTGTGAGCTGCACAATGACAATGAGGGATCACCTTTCAGAGTAAAATGCTCAGCATTAGGGACCACATGTTGGGGCTGAAAATATCAGGGAATTTCACAAGGAAGACAGAATATTGCTGTTTTTGAGGATGATTCTAATTTGAATGTTATTCTATTTTCCATTATTACAGGGATCCTTTCAACTCTGGGAAATGGGTATGTTATTTTTATGTCCTCAAAACGAAAAAAGAAGCTGAGACCTGCTGAGATAATGACTGTTAATTTAGCAGTGTGTGATCTGGGCATTTCAGGTAATTTCATGTTTTTATTCTCCCTTGCTTTTACTATCTCACCATTCTGCCTGGCAGCAGACAGAGACATTCCTCTGGAAGTCATGGGAGCACCAAATGCCTTTTGCTGAGGATATTTCTGCTCTATTATTTGCATGTAAATAACAGAAGAGGATGGAAAACAACATTCCTGAACAACTTGACGGGAAGAAATGAACAGAACAGAGGAAAAATTAGTGGTGATGTTATCAAACAGGCAGAGCCCCTGTTCACCCCAGCACTGGGCAGGTCTCCAAAAGCAGCTTCCATGTGCACCCTGGCACAATAACCACAAAATAGCTCAGTATTACAGGTGCAGAAAATTATGTTTTCTTGCCATAGGGTGAAATAGAAAGGATCCAAATATCTCAAAAATACATGTTTAGCCAAATAATTGGAAAATGCCTGTGGCCATCATCCCATCAAAGCCGCTAGTTTTCTCTCTAGTGGCCATCCTCCTTTGTCTCTGGATCAGAAAAAATAAGCATTTGTGTCGATCTGTAGAGGATGAGCCAACTGGGAGGATTTTTATTTCAACCCCACAGTCTGGATGTCCTGGCACTCGAGGAGGGAGCTTTGGAGAGGTTGTTTAGCATCCAGAGCTGCAGAGATGATTGTTTTGGCTCTTGACATGAGACTGATTCATCAGCTCATGGGTAAATACAGGGAAAGGGTTGGATGTCCTTTAGAAAAGGATATTTTGGGTGGCAGACAATCCAATGGGTATCAGGACCCAGCTGACCATGGGGTCTCCCCTGTGCCATATAAATGGAATTATATTCCCCTATGTGTTGTATACACTGGGACCTCTGCTCTCAGCTCCAGTGCACCTTTTTCCTACCCTTGTGTCTGCCAGATGCTTTAGCCACCATCTAAATGCCAAAAACATCACTGAACAATAAAAATGATGGCTCCCATCCTTCCCAGACTGATGATTGTTTGAGGTCTCATGGCACAAGATCAAAGATCTGCTCATCCCTGCAGATTCCAGTGGTTTTGGTCAGTAAACATGGATTTCTGAAGGAAATACTAATTCAGTAGAAGAAAGACGTTGGTATAAATATCATTGCTATAGCACAGAGAAATCCCAGTGATTTCTCTGGCATTTCTGTCATGGACACACTACTTCCATCTCTCAACACTTAGAAGTTAAGGAAAAACCCCAGAGTGGCTTTTCACTCCTCTCTGATATTCCCATTCTCTTTGTGTTTTAAGAATCTGCATTATAAGGTTCATATTAGCCACTCCAATGAGAAGGAGTGTTTCAGGAGAATTTCCTCAGCTTTATATTCTAAATGTTGCCCAGAGAAGCTGGGCATCCCTGAAGGTGTCCAAGGCCAGGTTGGATGAGGCTTGGAACAACCAGGGATAGTGACAAGTGTCCCTGCCCATGGCAGGGGATGGAATGAGAGGATTTTAAAGACCTTTTCCAATCCAAAATATTCTGTGATTCTATGAATTTTAACAGGTATTTCCTAACAATAAAAACTGTGTGTCCCAACCATTCGAACTACAGCTTGTTTGGGGCACCATCGGGTCACCTTGCTTTCTTCCATGGGATCTCTATCTGGGGTTTAAATTTTGGAATTAAGAATAGTGATTGCCAGAGACATGCTTGGTTTTATCTGCTTTTTTTTTTTGTTTTGTTTTGTTTTTGTTTTGTTTTGTTTTGTTTTGCTTTGTTAATGGAAGGTGCTAAGTACTAAGTTGAGAAATGTGATGGGTTCTGTCTGCTGGACAAACTGAAGATAGGATTTTTTTCTGCAAAATCTTCATATTTCACACACTAGTTTTAACAGCTTTTTGAAGAAAAAATTCTGCTTCCTGCAGATTTCCACAGGGTGGCACCAGCCCCTTGTTCAAAGCTGCATCAGGCTCAGTTTGCACTGACACCTTGCCCTGGGCTGCTCAGAGTCCTGCTGCTGAAGAGAAATTTGATTTTGTACATAGAAATGTGTCGACCTATAGAGCTGTCAGTCACTTATATGCCTAAAGCTGCTGACTTCATTGTTAGCACATAACATACACCTTGCCATATTTAATGTTTTTCTTGAAACCTTGAATAGCCAAGGTCAGCTTTTGCTTGAAAAAGTAAAAGTGCATTTATTCTGATCAGGGAAAAGTACATCATACATTGACCTGAGCACATCCTACAGGTCCAGGCAGAACTTTCCTCACAGGCTTAGGCTGAAGGAAAGTAATCTAAAAATGCCTTTTGAAAAAAATGCATCTGATTTTGAAGGTTTTTAAATCCTGATGCTTTTGGCATAGAAGATGGAGCAAAGGTAATTTTCTGCAAGGTTCTGTTTTGGAAGAAATGCTTTAATTTTCTGTTAAGAATTAAAAGAGAATGCAAGGTTTTACATCAGTTCAATGTGAAATTGAATGTTTTTAGGAAAAATATTTTCCTGCAGATCACTTCAACAAAATAGAGATTTTTGTCTTGGTTTCTATGACTAGGTTATGTTGTAGGAAATACAGTTTGCAAGATAATTTTTGCCCTCTTCATAAATCAATTCTCTGAGCTTCTATGACATTACAGGCACTGTGGTTCAGCCAGGGAAACCAGCCCAGGGAAGCTGAGATGTTTCCAAATCCTTGAGGTGCTCTGGCTGCTCCTGTGCAGGAAGGAATACAGTCACAGGAATGTGGAGTCCAATATTTAATGTTGTTTGAATGATGCAGTTAGAATGCTCAGGCCTGGGAGAATTTAAGATCAGGCTGGTAAGTAAAACTGAATTGTTTGGAAAACAGGTGTCTCTAGGTTATAAATGTTTGAGTTTTCTATTCCATTAAAGTTGATATTTTTTCTTTGCCTAAATTAAGACCAAGAAAAAGGCAATAATTAGGAGAAAATGGAGATTTATGACTAGATAATTAAAATTTTCAAACATTCTCTTTGTCACAATACTTACAAAGAATATGAAAAATGTAAATCTACTTTAAGGTGAGAATGGAATATCATTTGGCCAAACTTCACTTCTTTCATAATGCAGCACTCACTTTTACCTGTGGAGAAATGAGCTAAAGTGCCACTAAGAGAAAGCCTCAAAAATAGTTACTCATTTGCCATCTCTTTGGGGAAGCTTAGAATGTTTTGAAATCTATACACAATGACTTGCTAGAAGAGCTGAAGAGTTGAAACCACTTCTGCAGCTCAAGTTCATATCTCTCCTTCCCACCTAACACTTTACCTCACTGTGTTTCCTACTGCTGGGCTTTGACACATTTGAAAAAAGAAGTTGGTGAAGGCAAATTTCTTTACCTTGTGCTTGAAGACACCCAGTTGACTACAGGGATGTGGACTAAGTAGATCTGGGCTTGTTTCAAGCTCTGACTCACCCTCACCCATCCTGTTTAGGTACTGGCATGTGGACTTAAATCATACTCTGAAAGTTTCAGAATGAGAAGAGTCTGCCCATGATTGGTTCCAGAGTGTTGGTTCACCTCTGGTTCCTGTGGTTTACAGCAAAGCACCAATTCCCAGCCCTTCTGCAGGCTTGGCTCATCCTACCACATTATTGGATGCAGCTACAGCTGTCTTAGGCTCAGTCCTGTGCATGGAGGGCTCACAAGCCATGGAATCACAGGATGGTCTGGGTTGGCTGGGACCTCAAAGCTCATCTTGTTCCATCCCCTGCCATGGGCAGGGACACCTTCCAGTGTGCCAGGTTGCTCCAAGCCTCATCCCACCTGGCCTTGAACCCAGAGATGGAATATCCACAGCTTCTCTGGGCAACCCATGGCAGTGGCTCACCACCCTCACAGTAAAGATTTTCCTCCTTAGATCCCATCTAAATTTACCCTCCAGCCTAAAGCCATCACATACTGTGCCTGAAGCCCTTTCTCCACGTTGCAGAGCACTTTTATGGCTATTAATTTTGTGCAAGGTAGAGAGTTTGCTTTTCTGATAAAAGGAGATTTTCTCAGGGATGGGTTTTATCAGTGGGCTGACATTCTCTTCTCCTTTTGAAGTTGTAGGCAAGCCCTTCAGCATCATCTCCTTCTTCTGCCACCGCTGGATGTTTGGGTGGGTTGGCTGCCGCTGGTATGGGTGGGCTGGATTCTTCTTTGGCTGTGGGAGCCTCATCACCATGACAGCTGTCAGCCTGGACAGGTACCTGAAAATCTGCCACTTGTCTTATGGTAAGACAAACATGCATCTATATATAGATAACTGTATTATCTATGGCTGTAGAAAAGTTGGAGTAAGTGCTATAGTTTAGTATACTGAAATAATAATTAAACTTTTCAGAATACTTTTCTTAAATATACAGGAGGGTACACAGGGGAGAAAAACATGTTTGCATCATGCAAGCAATCCCAGTTAAATTAATTTTGCTGGATGTAACACCCTCACTGTTGTCCCTCTGCTGTCTACTTAAGCCATGAGTTTTTGTAACCCCTCATAGACAAATCACTTTATGTCTATCAAGGCCAATCAGCATTAAGAGATGCAAGTACTGCACATATTGCAGGGTCTTATGGACCAACACATAAAAATATTCGTTATTAGATGCATAAATTCCTCTGTGGTGTGTGGAAAGCTATTTAAAACACCTAAGTCATTTGGAAGGGCAATAAGTAATAATGTGAAATAGTCTCTTAAATATGGAAATGGAACCTGAGAGGATGAAATGAATTTAGCAGTGTAAGGTGTTACCACCATATCCATCAATATCTTGTCCCTCTGGAATATGATATATTATATGCTTCATTCTTTCCAGTTAAATGTTATTGTCACTGTTTAGAAAAGATACTCTTCTTGCATTGTAAGGGACAAAATTTCCACCCAACTACAGGGAATGCTCAAGGTGAATTTACAAGTAATAAACACCTTGCCCATGTGACTTGAGGGACACAACAGATTTCTTTATGATGACATGTAATATTGATCATGTAAAGTTGTAAGGAATGTTTGCAGCTAGGAAGTGTGAGTAAGCCAGTCTGTGCAAGCAGATAAAAGCTGTGGTACTGTGCTAAGATGTCCTGCCATAGACCCTGCTGTGTCCACACTTTTTCCCTGAATGGGAGTACAGGGGAAGGACTCCTTAGCTGAGTTTTAGATACACCAATAATATTAAGCAGGATTTCAGTTCTTTCCATAGAAGCCTTCTCAAAATAATTCAGAGGCAACCCAAATCACAGACAATTTTTCACAGACTCGGTGAGCTGAAGTGAATATTTCATGGCTGGCTGCATTCATGCCACCAGCTGGGGTGTTTAACATGACATCTTAGTTCATGGGAGAGAAAACTCTTCAAAACCTTTATTTTCAAGGACTTTGATCATGGTGGGCTATATAAAATGATGGAGAACAAAAAACAGTCATGTTTATCATGCTCAGTCTAGGTAGTTAAAAATGTTTCTCTTTTAGTAGTTATGCTATTGCTGCTTTGTTTCTCCACCCCTGAATCACAACAAACCACTTTTCTGTCTCTCAGCCATCACATATGAATACATAATTTGTCAGGCAGTGTTCATTTTTCCTTCCAGTGACCTGGACATGTAAAATCAGCTGGGAAGGGATGCTGGACACATCCAAATTACAGGTGTTTCTTTTTTTGGGTTTTACTTTAAGTCACTCTGAAATCCTGAAGATATCTCCTTAATGTTAGTGTGAAGCATGTTAGTCAGAGGCTGCAAACAAGTTGGGGGTCCCTAGATGGAAGATGTTATAACATCATATTGCAAGCTTCTGCAAAATTTAAGAATTTAAATTTGTTAGTCCTATCTGAGTCCTGCATGATGAACATGTAGATGATGTTGAAAACCCTGTAAACTGAAACTTTTTCCAGAGGAATTAGAGCTGTATGCAAGATGAGCAGAGAGACAGTGTTCTAATCTCCAGGAATTCTATTTCCATTTAATTTAAAAAATGGGCAAGGACACATGAAAACCTATATTACAGAACATCTGACAGGACACATGATTTTCTGTACTGGAAGAGAATGAAAAAGTAAAATTAAACCATAGATATTTCCACTGTAAAGTCTTGTGTTTCAGTTACTGAGTTTGAGCTTTAGTCAGGTAACAGGAGAGAAAGAAGAGGAAAAAACCTAAGTTACATTAAAGAATTGAAATTATTGGATATGACTCCCATGATTGTTGCTGAGCTGGTTGTTGGATTTCTTTAGTTTGGACTCTTCTCAGTTGTAATTCATCACAAATTAAAGCAAAGATGTGTAATAAGGACAAGTGGAGCCTTCCATGTAAGTGTGCCTTTGTCTTCATGAGGAACAATGTGAGCTCAGGGTCACTATGGAAACCTGCAAAGAGTTAAGATGAGCACGACAATCAGTCAAAAAAAGTCATATTTCATGTAATCATAGAATGCTTTGGGTTGGAAGGGACCTCAAAGACCATCCAGTTCCAAAGGCCCCACAGGACAGCTTCCAGTAGATCAGATTGCTCCAGCCACGTTGTCTTGGTTTGAAAGAGAACTGTTTGTTAAGAAAGGCAGGAGCCTTTCTTGAAATGGACAATGTAAACCTCCTCCCTCCAAATTATTATAATTTCGTAATTAAGGAGCTCTCAGGCAAAGATATAGGAATAGGAATATCAGTTCTTTACTAAAACATTAAAAAATAAATACAATATTACAGAAAAAAACAAACCCAAAACCACTGAGAGTCAGAATACAACCTGACACTCTGTCAGTCAGGGTGTTGGTAGCAATCCCATTAAATGGTGGCTGCATCCTCCTGGATGACAGATGTGGTTCAGTGGAAGCAGTGCTCCTGTAGAAGGTGCAGTTTTCCTCTGAAAGTCCAATGATGATGTAGAAGGGTCTGGTTTTCCTCTGGAATCCACTGGGAAAAGGCTGCTGTGGTGTTCCAGATCTCAGTTTTTATCTAGGTAGGAAAGGCTTGGCCGTTCCCCCTGGCTGGAGCATCTCCCAATGTATAATGTAATTTTATCAGTCATGCACTGGGACTCAATGGCCCATTAACAGAAGATATCTCCCTGGAGGAAGTATGGGTTGTGGAAAAGATAAGGGTCACTGGCCCAGCTGGTTTCAATAGATGGTGATAGAATACATACTTTTGGTCACATCCTGCTTTCCAAGGCAAGACACACTTCCAGCCTGGCCTTGAACTCTTCCACATGACACAACACATTCCATCATGCCAAACACATTTGGACATGGACTTGTAACTCTTGAATTTTCTTCCAGGTACCTGGCTTAAGAGGCACCATGCATTTATCTGCCTGGCAATAATTTGGGCCTATGCTACATTCTGGGCTACAGTGCCTTTTGCTGGGGTGGGGAGCTACGCCCCCGAGCCCTTTGGGACCTCGTGCACTCTGGACTGGTGGCTGGCACAGGCTTCAGTAGCTGGACAGGCTTTTGTTCTGAGCATCCTTTTCTTCTGCCTCCTGTTCCCAACTGCAGTGATTGTGTTTTCCTATGTCAAAATAATTTTAAAAGTCAAATCGTCCACCAAAGAAGTCGCTCACTATGACACCAGGATTCAGAACAGCCACATACTTGAAATGAAGCTGACCAAGGTAGGTAGGAATGTTTTCCTCAGTTTGCTGTGTTGGGTCATAGAAGCAGATTAGGAGACAATAACATGATGCTCTGAAGATGGTTTTTGTAGCTTTCTCCCCTTTTAGTGTCAAGATGGGGAAAAAATAGGAGTGGAAACATAATTCTGTGATTAGGGCACTTGGGTCCCTAAAATCATGATTCACTCTGAAGCTCTGCCTCAGCTTTCCCCTGCAGCCTTACAAGTCATATTATCTCCGTGCTCCCCACCCTAGAACACCCTTTGCTTACAGAAACAGTTGTAAAGGGTAATTTAGGTGTTTGATGTGCACTGGAATTATAACAGAAAACAGAAGAGCAGATTATTGAAGCAGGGAAATAAAACTTTCAGACAGTTTATGTTCCTCTCTTAATGAAGATATAAACCAAAATTGGTCCCGTGACACTGCAATTGTTTTTATGCAAATAATTTATCAGTTAGGCTCAGCCATGAACTGCACATAAAAAATGCTGAAATGCTAAAATTAATTTTCCATCTCAGACCAAATCCTGTTTTCCCTTTCTGATTGAATCTATTTTCTGTTTGGCAGTGGTTACAGCCATGAAACTTGATACTGGTTATTGTGCCAGGAAATCTCTCAAAAGAAAAACTTGTATTGAAAAAAACCAGATTCTTTATCTGTAAAAGACTGACCAACCTCTGTAAGCCATGTCAAGAGTGAGACAAGCAGCAAGTTTTGCTTGCTGATCTAATTTTATTACAGTTTTGTGAGTTGAACTGAGAGTTATATAACATACAGCAATAAGGGAAATTATGTCTAAACACAACTGAAAATCTCAGCTATGTACCTGCACAGCCAGTGCTGCCAGTACAGCTGGTACAACTGCACTTGCCTTTCAAAAGGATGTTTCAAATTGCTACTTTTTTTTGGTGGTTATTTAGCAAATTTCATTTGAAGAGCAACGGAAACTTTTGATTTGAGGCTGTAAATATTCTTTTCTTTTCTTTTCTTTCTTTCTTTTCTATCTTTTCTTTTCTTTCTTTCTTTTCTATCTTTTCTTTTCTTTCTTTCTTTTCTTTCTTTCTTTTCTTTCTTTTCTTTTCTTTTTCTTTTTTCTTCCCTTCCCTTCCCTTGTATTGGAAGGATCATGTAAAACTTCAATGTGATCTGCGTTTCAACACCAATAACTTTCCCTCCTGTCTTGGATCTACACTGGATCTACATAATGTTGGGGTAGATGTAAATATGGAAAATTAGTCTCCCTTATAACCCTTTTGACTCCACAGCACAATTTATGACAAACAGGCTGTGTTTGAGACCCCTGGCTCACCTGCACTATTCCTTCAATGAAAGACAACAGAAAGAACAGGTTACAGGAAAGGTTAGGCAGTGTCCAAACACCTTGTGCTTTCTGGTGAACTTTTTTTTGTAATCCCCCTGTTAATTGCCTTATTCCAAATGAGTGCACATGTGCTGCTACCAGTCTGGATGCAGCAATAATCTGTCAAAGGCAGCAGTATAAAGGCAGAGGTTTTTCAGGATGTATGATGGCATGGCATCATTTGAAGTGGTATCAGGCTGTGACCGAGTGAAGACAGGCTGGTTCAGGTAAACTATACAAATCACAGATTTTGGCCCCAGTTTCTCTTTAGTATTTATACTAAACTTTCTTATGGTTACATTTCCTCGCATTATAAGGAGGTCACTTACTAATTTACCAGAAACTTATTTATCAGAACTAAAATATTTAACATAAATTTGATTTGAAGTATCTACATGTTCTAATGGAGTGCAAATCCATCATATATATGGATTAGGAGAAATAAATCTAGACATTTTACTAGCATTCTCACTCTCAGTTATCAGTTTTCAAAAGATCTTTTTTCAAGAACCTTCGCAGCTCTGTCATTATCAATATATTATCCTAAAAAGAAGATTCTGTGTTTCGAAAGGAGTCCTCTCCTTAAATAATTTGAATTCAATATCAAGCTATTATTATTTTCTGAAATCTCATTTGTTTCCTCATATTTAGCCAGACTATATTTTTAAAGGTCTGATAAGCAGACTCATTAGCTGCTCTGTCTCAGGCAAAAGAAATGCAGGCACGAGATAAAGAGGTAGATTTTGTGCATATTGTAAATTTGTATGCAAAAGCAAGTTCTCATTTTTCTTTTCCGCTCAGTGGAATGCAATTGCCTTGCATTGTGCCTGGCTCTGTGCTGCTCTGCCTGCCTGGCTGTCCTGGATAAACCCCGCTGTCTCTTTTCTGCTCTCACAAGGTGGCAATGTTGATCTGCGCAGGGTTCCTCATCGCCTGGATCCCCTACGCCGTGGTCTCGGTCTGGTCAGCCTTTGGACAGCCAGACTCGGTCCCCATCCAGCTCTCCGTGGTGCCAACACTGCTTGCAAAGTCAGCAGCCATGTACAACCCCATCATTTACCAGGTCATTGACTGCAAGTTCGCCTGCTGCCGCTCAGGAGGGCTGAGGGCCAAGAGCTCTTTGAGGAAATCAAGGTAATTTCTTCTCTGGGGAGTAGGATACCTTTAAGAACATGATGTTCCAAAAAGTACCAAACTAAGATCTACCAAGAATCCCAGCTCATTGAATCTTATTTCTTGGGTTTGACCGTGACCATTTTGTTTTGGGATTTTTCTTGCTGTGAGAATTTGTGAAGTGACTGTAGGTGTATAAGGAGAAGCAAAAAGACAGAATTTTAGATCCAGCTACAACTCCATTGATATAGTTTGAAAGAAGTCCCATTGGTTTTAGCAGATTTTGGATCAATCTTGTCTTCCTAATCCTTTTCTTTCACATCATCATATGAGTTTCCTCCAGAAGGTGTTGATGACCTCTATTGCCAGTGAAGCAAATGGAAGAGAATTGTGTTAATCCATAATTAACCTGTTAATACTATGCTTTTCAGCCACAGAATCAACAGGGAGAGACAATATGTCCTCAATCACCCAGCAGGTACCATTCATATCAAGAAAACCCACCTAAACCAGACAAATCAAAGTGTAATTGTATCATAAGAAGCTCTCCTTTTTTTTTTTTAATTTTTATTTTATTTTATTTTTTTTATTTACAAACTTCAGGCAAAATTTGTGCTTCGCACCTGTGGAATTCCTGCAAACACTAATTATGCACTTGGAGGGAAACTATAGTTCTGTATTATGCCACGCCAGTACCTTACTTTTATGGTTGAACAGCAAGATAATGATGGATGTTAATCTGACAGTGTACACTGTCACAAACACCATACCACACATAAGTGACTGTGAAACAATAGGATTCCAGTAATTTGTTTCAAAGGCCTAAAACATATCTGCCTCGATAGAAGCATGGAGACCATTTTATCATTCATATTATTATTCCCTTACCAATTCCAGCATTTTTGGTGTGTTGCTCAGTGAGTCAATCTTGAGCTTCCACAGCTTCTCATGGCAGATCATTCCATAATGAATGCACTGAGATTAATTTCATCTGCAGAGCATACAGAGTTCATATATGTTGTAAATGTCTGAGGTGTTGAATTGATAGTTTGCCAAAATCCCTTCTGCAGTTTTAGCCCCACGGGACACAAATTAGAAGTAGCCTTCAGTGGATTTTTGGTAGCTGGATTTGTGTTTAACATCTGGAGAAGGTCTCACCCAGTCCCTCAAGCTGTAAGCAAGCTGGATTGTCTAGGCTGTGCAGTAAACAGAATGATCTGGAGGAATCACTTCCCAGAAGTGGGAACTGGATTTCCAGCTTGGTGTGAGCAAAATGACCATGGTACCTTCTCTGCCCCACAGGACATACACAATTTCTGCACACAGAGACTCCACAGCCATGAATGAAACCCAGCTGGAAGCATGAGGGCTCATCTCACCTTCAGCAAAGGAAAACCTGGTGACAAACAACCCTACTGGCTCAAGGTCCTCTTTCTGTAAATTAATTCAAACATAGTGACAGGTTCATTTTACTCCCTATTCCTATGTACAGTTCTTTCCATCCTGACCAAAATTTTGTTTTAGAGTTGGGCAAATACTCTAAGTACTCAGAGGAAGAAGAAACAGAGAAAATTTGTTTTTATTAAAAATTTTATTTCACTTCAGATGCTCTAAAATGCTCTTTTTTTTGTTCTTAGTACTAACAGAAATGGTAGTTTGGGCAATATTTTCTCTCAGGGGAAGGACAGTATTCATAAAGGCCAGTTTTAGTTTACCAAAGCTAATCTCCCTAAATTCCTGCTGCAGTCACTGAAGGCCTGGAACATGAGAATGGGTTCCTTAGAGGACAAATCTGAGTTGGAGCTTCACTTCTTGGGGCTCTGAATTACTCAGTGGGGAAATATTAGCTGACTGGATTTCCCTGGTGAGCATCTCTCCAAATCCTGAGGCTACGAGCTGTGTTAAACCCACTTTGACTTCAGTCCTTCAATATTCAGAAATGTTTTGATTTTAGTCAAGGCAAAGTCAGAGGTGCCACACTTATACACAGGTCACTTTACAAGATATAGAATAACAAATCCTTACTCAATTATGAATGAGAGGGGAAAGGTCTCTTGCTCAATCTGTAGATTCATTTAGGAGTTATAAATAACTTCGCAATAAAAAGCAGAACTGAAATGAAGTCAGCCCAAGCCAAACTGAGCAAAACAATATTTCACACATTTTTGTCATTCTCTGGCCAAAATTACAATGAAATATGATGGCAATAAGCAGAAAGATTTTATAAAGAATTTTTCACTGTGTATTTTACTCATCACAATTCTTTATTAGATCAATTAATGAGATATAGAATGGCAAAACATTCCTCAATCCAACCTGTGGAACCAGATTCAAAACTGGTGTGGTTGTGAGAAGGGTCACAGCACTGGCAACAGAGGAATCTTTCCAAAGTGCAGCTGCAGAATAATTCTTAAACACCTAGTCCTGGAAGGATGAGGATTAGTAACTATTTGAGAGAATGAAGTTCTGTAAGTTCCTCATGCATTCAACAGAAAAACAATTTGTCTTGAAACAACCTGCAGAGCCAAAATCGTTGTGTTGGATAGGAGACATGATTATTCCTATTATCTCCTTTTTCTCCTTTGGATTTATCTAAAGGTGGAGGCATCACTACTGATCATAAACTAGCATTTCAGTAAAAGCAGATTTTTAATGTTTAAAATAATGATTTTGATGTTTCTATGAAATTTCTCCAAGAAGGATATGATTTTGTTAAAAATAAGTTAATTGCAAAACAAGGAGTCTCCCACACAGATTTATGCTGACTGTTAAAAAGAACAAAGTTACAAGGGCAAAGTTTTCTTTTGAGTTGTTCCTTTAAGGAAAGAAAGCATTTGTGAAAGAGTTTGGATTACTTTCCTGTTTAATATTTCCTGTTTAATATTTCCTGTTTAATTTTAATTTATCCTACTGTTACTTCAGAATTGTGTTTAACATGTATTTTCTGTCATACTGAACTGAACTTCTTTTGTAGCTGATCCATGGTAATGTTAATATTACTTTATACAATAATATCAAAAAAGATTTAATCTGATGTTTGTTGGCATGTCCCAGCACTCCCATTCTGCAGTTGCTATTTTATCAAATGATATTCAGACCATGTAGCAGAAATAGAATTTTGCTGAATTTCCTAAGCTGGGTAGAGGAAAGTATTGCTTCCCCCTCTGCAATGCTTTAGCCAAAGAAATTTGAATAAATACTAACAGAACTTGCAGAGATGCAAGAGTTGTCATGTTACCTATACATGGTTTTGTGTTCATTTTTCCCCAGAAGTTGAATCCTTTCGTTTCTACAGACCTCTCAGCATAAAACCAACTAATTCCTTAACTATGATTGCAAATTGTGTCCACAAATTGATCCAGAGCAGAAAGCATCTTTTCCAATATTTGCAGACTTGGTTATGAAGACATTAGCAACCTTGCCTACATTATCCTGAAGTTTTATAATTTTCTTCATCCGGGCAAACTTCTATTTGTATTTACAGGTGTTTATCATAACTAAGGTGTGATGTAAACAATTTGTACAGTGGCCCTGTAAATAAGATTAGCTGGAGCAACACTGTTGGTATAATTGTAGGATTGGTATAATTGGTATAATTGTACTCTGGCCAGATTTAGGGGTAAACCAACTCAGTTTGTGCATGAACCCTTCCTCTAATTTAAACTGGGGAAGCTTTTCTCTTTATTTGTTAAAATTATGTAATTTCCCCAGAGTTGCTGTTTAGTCATCCCAGAAGTGGATACACACTTATGATAGGGCTGAATTTTATATTTTTAAAGAGTGTAAGATATTTTTGGATCCCACTATAGCAGATGTACTAGATACATGTGCTACCTAAAGAGTTCAGAGGTTTAGTAAACCCTAAATGTGAACTTCCAGAAAAATGATAAACATTTCATATGACTTAAAGATTTTTATTTTCATATTATTTAACTTTATTTATTTTTTTATTCAGTGCCATAACTATTCTTGTCTGAAAACTCAGTTTTTCTGTGACTGAACAGTATCTTGCTCTAGAAGAAACTAGGACTCCAGCTTGTACAGGAGTTAGAGACAAGTTTATGCTGAGCATGTGTTCAAGTGAAAGATGTTCCCCTGAATCAAGCAGGACATGCACATTTCAGCATGCAGTGCTTAATTTGAGTGCAGAATCTGAACCTAAGAGCAAATGGATCTCATTGGATTCAATGACAAAAGAGACCTGGAGCACTCTCTTTGTTCACCTGTATATAAAGCAGCTCACACAATTTCTGCTCTGTTTGGGATCACAGTGGTAGAGGAATGAGGAGCCTTATTATGGATTCAAATTTTCAAGGTCAGCTTTGAATTGATTTGAAGGTTGTAGCCAGATGGTTCTGAAGATAATACTTTGCCACTGATGCTCAGGACAGAGTTTCTTCCTCTCCCTGTGTTGAGGCTGATAATTGATTTTTATATAAAACTGAGATGTGCAAGCTTGGTCTGAGGTCATTAAAAGACAGTGAATCTTTCACTTTTCTGTTCTAGAAATCTTCCAGATGTTTTATAAATTTCAGACTTATGCCATTTTGTTATCTGGGCTTTGTCAAAGCACCAACAGTATAAAACCTACTCAGTGTGACGAATGAGTAAGGAATACGACTCTGAAGGAAGATTTCTTTATTGCATTTTCAATATTTCATCCTCCTTGTTATATTAAGAAATTTCTTCTCTTTATGTACAAACATTAAACTAAATGTTTTTCAATGAAAACAGTGCCATCAAGGATAATAGCTATAAATGAGGATCTTTTATTATGTGACCTTTGTGTGTATTCAGACCGAGCTGCCAAGAGGCAAAATTCTATTTAAATTCACTGTCCACAACTTGAAGGAAGTAACTGACACAGGCTAAGACTCCCTTAGATAATGAGCTGACCTGAACAGCAAGATTGAGAGTCAGAGAGTAATGAGAGCAATACTGTATTTTGAAGTGATAGTGAAATTATGCAAAGCATGTGGATATGGAAATCTTTTATTTCTCATTTTCAGAGATGACAAATGATTATAAACCTTTTGCAGACTTGGAAATCTGTTGATAATGAAGAACTATCAAGATTTAAAATGCCTGAAGAGACTCTTGAAATAGGACATTTAAACAAATTTTTATGATGGAAGTTGAAAAAAATTAAGTACTAAAAATGTAAGTTATGGTTGTGGGATTTTGGAAGAGAGCAGGGAGCATTTGTCCATGCAGGTGAATGCAGCTGTAGCAAATTTTATTTCTAGACTTGTAATAAAAATGAAAAGAGCCCAACCGAACAAGTGATTTGTTAAAAATATTTATCACCCACAGCACAAGACTGCTGATAGCAGAACATTTTTGGCTTTGTGGCATGGAAAGTGAAAGAGAAAATTGATGGGTCCTCATACAAAGAGAGTGTGATTAATGAATGACAGGCACAATGATAGTGAATTGGATTCCTTGGTGGAAGTTTTCTCTTGGCTGACAATGCCTTTTAGAGCCTGTCCCACCTCCTCTGTGCATGGTGTTCTTGGTCATGAGAATAAACCTGAATAGCTGCTAAATGACCAGGCACTTATTTTCCCTCTAATTCTACATTATTCATTTAATGTTTGTGTTTCTACCCCCTCTTCCCACCAGGGAACTTTCAGACACATCAATCTGCATCTCTCAGGAAAGCTGCTTTGGCATCTTTTTAGTCACATTTCCCAGCTCAGGATGTCCCCACATGAGTCTTGCCCTGGGTAGAAGCTCTTGACAAATGATGTTCACCACAACACCAATTTCTCTTCTTCCCTGCTCTAAAGGGAGGTTTGGTTGGTTCCCTCCACATCTGCATTTTCCCAAGTTTCACAGACCTTTGCAGGTCTGGGCCCAAGGAAGAACATTTAGCAGCCTGAAACTAAATTCTCTGGAGAGCTGCTGCTGAGCACCACCATCCTCATCACCATGTGTGCATGTTTGTGAGCTCTGGTGCATCCCATACTGACCTTTAGTGGTCTACATGCTTTGCTTTTCAGGATGGCTCACATCCTCCTTCAGTTGGAACACAGTGCACACAGTGAGGGCTGTTTTTGTAAGTGGAATGATCTTCACTTCCCCAGCCTCACTCTGCAGCTGAGGGAGTGGGTCTTGGACATGTAACTCTGAGCAAAACCTTTTGAAATACAAGGTGTAGTTACAGATTTTCACGCTCTCATTACTTCTGAACCTACAGGATGCTTCACTAGTTTTGAATAAAGAGCCTTTTCCAGTCACTGACTGCAGTTTTGTCTCTCAGTTGGGTGGAGAACAAAACCCACCTGGTTTGTTAGAGATCTGTTCTGAGAGACACATCCAGTATCAAATCAACTGACTGCAACAAATAAAAGAAAGTTCCTGGTCAAGGTTTGGTAGGTTCCCTCAGTCAGTAGGATGGTCATTGGTCTGTATTTTGAAGACAGCACCTGAAGGGAGTTTTGGGAGTAGATCTTCTAATCTTTGTGGGATATAGCTAATAAATTTGTGAAATAACAAGTAAACATTGCACTGACCAAAGCCTGACATTGCACAGAACTATTTCAGGTATGGATGGTGGTTACATGTGTGGTACACAATGCATTTTAAATGGTAAAGAATGCTTACATTGCATCAAGCATAATCTTACATTAGTGAAAATATGAAATATTTTGGAAATAGGTATGTGTAGAAAATAAGTACAAAAATATAGATGGGAAGACATTTCTGGTTTCTAAAAGGGGCTACACAGATGCTCAGCATCCTAAAAGCAGAGGCTGGTGTGAAAGTCTTGCTCTTTCTGCACAAATCTTGCAAAAAATGTCAAGGAAGGGATCTGACTGTAGGGTTTTGCAGTCATGGAGGCAGTCTGCAACACCAAAAAGTGCTTCCCTGAAGATCCTCATTCCTGAATTACAAACCTTTATCTGGGATTGATCAGTGGTGGAGAACGTGCCTGTGTGCAGTTCCCAAAGCTAAGGGGAGCTTTAAAGGAAGTGTAATAGGGAGGAGGAAAAAAATGACAATGTATAAGCAACAGAAACTGAGGTGAGGGCGTGACAGGGTAAAGCAAAGTAGTCTAAAAGAGGAAAGGTCAGAGAAAATGATATCAGTCTATAAATATCTCTGAGGAAATAATGTAAATGAAGGAAGGGAGTTATTTGCAGTCTCAGAAGGTGATAGATGAGAAATCAAAGCTGGAAGCTAAGGCAGGAAAAGCTGGAATGGGACTTTCTGAACTACAGGAACATTCAGGCTTTGGAAGAGTTCTCAAGGGGAGAAGTTGAAACATGATTAACTAGATACTCAAGAATAAATTATTTAATCTACTAACAAAAATTGTTAACAATTGGCAATATTTCTAAACAGCCATTTTTAGTCCTGATATCTGAATTTCTGAGAATTTTCCTAATTTAAACACTAGTAGGAGCTCAGCTTTGGAGCTGTCTGTGCTGCTGAAGCAGCGAGTGCTGACCTTGCTGTACAGATGGCTGGATTGTTTACACTGGAACTGGCTTCAAAAGACCCCTCACACCGTGAAACTTCACTCCTAATGAAGTGATTTCAAAAGCCAAAGTTGGTGCAATGCAGTGCTATGTGCAGATGCAGAGTTTAACTTTATTATGAAAGAAGTAGCTTTGCTTTCACAGTTATTAGATGAGCTTTTCAGAGAGGTATCATTCTGCAACACTTGCAGTTCAAGCTGAAATAAAGTGCTGTAATTACTGCCATGGACAATTTGTTGGAATAAAATATTTTCAGCTGTGCTATTTAGCTTTTGAGCACATGATAATAAATCTGGAATCCCAGAGACATTAAATTAAAATATATTAAACAACCACAGGGAAATTACATGAGAAAATTACCTTCAGAAAAACATATATTAGTGATTTGTGATCTACATTTTCATTCTTAGGAATTATATTTCTAGTAGAGTTAAATTTACAGAGATACAAATAAAATTTTAGTAATACTGACCCAAAATAACTACAATATGATTGTTACCTCAAAGTTTAGGTGTATTAATTGTATAAGCATATTTTTCTACTACTGAAGGTATGTCCTATTAAGGAATAATTTCAAGTGTAATTTTTTTGTGTAAATGTGCTGTGATTATTGTTTCATTTTATTGGTAGTAGGATTGTATTCACATTTAATGTCCTGATACTGGTCTATGCTTAATATTGTAGAGCAAGGAATCACAGACATGTATTAGATAGATTTCTGTTCTGTTTAGGGGATCAGACTCCTTCCTGCTGAAAATACATGCACACTTGCTTGGAAGTCCATGGTCTACATCCCTTTCCAGTTTCTAATGTAAGAAAGGGATCTTGTGTTTCCTTTGCCTTGCTCATCTCCCACCACAACAGCCTCAGCAGCCTTTTTGGAGTTGCACTTGGGGAACAAAACCCACAACAGGGAGTCTGGGTCCATAGGGAAAAGGGAAAGTAGGAAAAATGTGGGCTCCATTCTCAAAGATGAGATAAACCAGGAACAACCCCACCAAAATCAGGGCACTGCTCTGAAGCTCTGATAGAAATGAAAGGAGAAAATATCTTTTCAGTTTTATGGGGCCCAAGAAATGCCACATGTACTGACCACTGTCTGGTAGCTGGTTCTCCAACTCTGATGGAAACAACTAGACCTGGAGTTAAGATAGTCCTTTTTGCTAAGGAGACCTACTGACTGCACTAAAAATTAAACTTGGCTGGTAGCACAGAGGTGAGGAAGGCTGAAGGCCACTTTGCACTTGGCTTTGAGTGATTTCATGTTCTGCTTCATTATAGTCCTTAAAAGATGCACTTAACCTTCCCAATGACCCACTGGAGTACACAGATAAGTGTCAGTCATAGCATGCTGGTATTGTAAGCAACATTCAAAGCTGTAATAAACTAATAAAAAACTTCCTAGAATATTTATTACTGAATTTTTTCAGCACATTGGAGCTCAAAGTGTAATGGAGGATCTGAGTATTAATGAACCTCAGAGGTCAGAGAAGTGGGAGGGTTCATTAACTACTATGATTTTGTAACTCATGATATAAAATTCAATTGTTTGTATCCATCAGTGTTTCCAACACATTGTGTGTCAGTGCAATGTCCTGGAACTGCAATCACCAATGTAAGAGAAAATTTATGGAGCGAGCCTGTAAATAACTGTGTAAGTTCTCAAGTGGTGTTGCTGAGTTAATATGTTATTAATGTATAACACTGTTATGAAGCAGTAAAGAACCTCACTTACTGGCTGCACTTAACATCAGGGGACACTTTACTGTCACTGTGTTGGAACAACAGTGATTTTCATTTTTCTCTGCCCTTTTTATTCCCCTAAACACACAACCAGATGGATGACATCATGGGCAGTCTTTATTTTCTGCACTTTGTTATCTAAATGTGCTTTCAAATAAAACAAGAGAATGGATCAATGCTGTTACCTGTGGTTTTGTCTTGGGTTTTGATCACAAATTTGTATATTTTTACATCAAGGCTGCTTTTGGTGCCATTTAACTGCCATCCTTAACCTGCACTGGTCTGTAGTAAAATTCTTTGTTCTGACTGAGGGTAGGTTTTGATTAGAGAACAGGAAGAAATTCTTCCCTGTGAGGGTGGTGAGGCCCTGGCACAGGGTGCCCAGAGAAGCTGTGGCTGCCTCTGGATCCCTGGAAGTGTCCAAGGCCAGGCAGGATGGGACTTGGAGCAACCTGGGATAGTGGAAGGTGTCCCTGCACATGGCAGGGGACTTAGAACTGGATGAGCTTTAAGATCCCTTCCAACCCAAACTATTCTATGATTCTGTGTTTCAGTGTCTGAAAAACGTGTGTGAGGACCATTTCAGCCTGGTGAGAAACAAGCAAAACCTCCACTTGAGAAGTTATTTGCAGATACTCTTATTAAAATGAATCTCTAAATAAAGTAAAAAATACTGTCTCCACCTATTTTCTCTCCAGTCCCAAAAGACAGTTGGCAGCTCTGGCAAAGGAATCCTACAAAATCAAAGTTTGGGAGTTGCCATGGTTTGGGCATCCTGACCCATGGAGTCAGGCTACTTGGACAGACTTTTAACATGCCTGAGAGGACATCAAAGTGAGATGGTCTCACTTTGTTCTGCTCTTCTCTGAGACATCTAAGGAGAGTTGGAAACTGGGGAAAAGGATTCATTCTCTTTCTGTTCATCTGAAAACAGGTGCACAGTTCAAAACTTTGCCAGACAGTGATGGCAGAAGAGATACAGGCAGGTGGAGGCTTTTCCCCCCAAACTCATCCTGTCCCCTCAGCACTAACCTGTCTGTAAATCTGACCAGCCAAGGCTAAGAAACTGCAGATTTCATCAGTGCAAACCTGAGTGCTGAGTGGTATTGCCTGGACTTGGCAGTGTTTCAATCCCATCCTACTCTGCCCACACAGCGAGCTCAACTACAGTAAAAACTTGGTAGGAGGAACTGGGATTGAGCTGGGAAAGAGTTCCAGGCTGCTGCCAGGAGTCCTGGCACACCACATCTGCACAGCTCCATCACACTGTCCCAGGAAATGGCAGAAGAGGGAAAGAACTGCTTAAGGACAGAAAAAAAATTCAAAAAACATGGAACAGCTTCTGTACAGTGGCAGGTTAAATGGATTAATCTTGGAAGAGGGGGAATCTGATGGGATATGGTACAGCCCACAAGTAGCATAAAGAAGAAGAAAGGATCATATTTACAGATATTTTCCTGAAGCAGGAGTTGGAAGGCACTAAATAAAACATCCCAGTGTAAAACATCAGGCACGAGGCAAAGGGAAGGACGTGACTGTCCTGGCAGCACATCACTGAGCAGTGAGGGAGCATTCATCCAGCACTGGAATTTGGGCTGCTGGCTGACTGTGATCACACAAAGGCAAAGGCACAAAGTGACTTTTCTGCTGGAGCCACAGGAGTTCTTCCTGGCAGGGTCTTGTCCCACAGAGGTGACATAAAGAGTGTTACCTGAAAAAGCATTCAAGGATGCTCAAACAGACTGGTTTTAATGACCTGAGGGAGGGTTGGTCCTGCCCACATCCTATGGATCCAGAAAAACAGAGCACTTTGATTTCACTGAGGCAGGTTTAGATCCAACAGCAGGCACTGAAGAAGGTCTTTTGGCTTTCTTTGAAGGTCGTGGTTATAAATGGCTTTAAAATAGTTCTCTGAGTGAATCAGATGCTATTTCTATTAGCTTTCTTCAAAGCCAGAATAAAAAACAGATTTTTTCCCCCCTTTCTTTCATAGAAATTACTCTGGTATCCTGAAAAAGAACTGTTTTTAAAAAAAAAATTATGAGCAAATATTTATTTTTAGATCAGTAGGAAAACTATAAGATCAGAGGGAGCACCATAGCAGATGCACTCTCTATGGAGATTTGGAGATTAATGAGGAGCTTTCTGCTTATGGTAAGCTTTTTCTGCAGTTGAAGCTGAAAATAAAAGAATTAAATGAGGATTTAAAAAAAAGAAGTGGTTCTGGTACATCTAACACCTACATGTGGATGCAAAAACACCCAGGGTTTGCAGTTAGAAATGAAACAGGGGTTTGATTCTCAATATTAATTACTGGTTTTACTGTTGTATTGAACTAAGACTTGTTCTTTATGCTGTTTTGATTTTCAGGTACAAAACAGTGTGAACCATGAGTACTTTTATTATGTGGTGCTGAAGCAGCCCTAAGTCTCACAGAGCCAGTGGTTTGGGCTACCCCTGAGATTTTAAAAGCCCATCTTGGCTATATCTGCACTTCCTGATGGTGCAGGTCTGTGGCTTGTGGGAATCTGGCTGCCTCAGAAATAGGCTCATGAAATTGCTGTGTAATAAGAAAACAAGTTAGTTTGAGCCCATCTTTAGTTTTACTGCCATTTTTCCAGGTGTTCAGCATGTATAAAGGATGGTGGTGTGGTAATGCACGTTTTCTCCCAGGGACCTAGTGTTTAAAGCAGATAGATATTCACCTTGTGTAAGGTAATTCCATAAAATTCCCTTTTAGGATGTTCCATCGTGGTCAACAACAATTAAGTTTTCTGTTAGATTGTTTCCCCTCAATTCTTTTGCTTTAGTTTTAACAATCAAAAAAACCAAAAATGAAATCAGAAAGTGGAATGACTCAATTGGACAAAGTTTGAAGCTGGTTACTCACTGATCTTGTTCCTCTGGATCATGACATTTTATATTTTGACTTTTCTAATTTTGATTTTGTGCTGATGGATAGGGACAATTTTATTTCCAGCAATACTGGTTAAAAATAACTTTTCAGAATTTTTTCCTTCTTAAATATGACAGTCAGAAGGAAAGCTGTGATGGACTTCAAGGCTGCACATATCCAGTGGGCATCAAATGTCAGACTTTAGTCTAAATACCTCACCTCAATACAAAGTTTAATAATGATGTTTCCCCCATTTTCTATAATGACTTTTGAAAGCTTTGCTCAGGATCCAGAATGCTGAGTAGTGTAGGGTGCACAAAGAGCAAGGGGATGATAGAGATCCAAGTGTCCTTTCCCTCCTATTGGGAAAAGGGATTTTGATCAGGATCTACTGTATTTCAAAGACTCTTGGTCACATGCCTGTACCATTAGTTTCTCTATTTTTCTCTGGACCAATTTCTATTTAACTGCTTAAACAAAGTGAGTGGCCCACCTGAAGAGATTGAGAAGGAGAAAGTGAGATGCATATTCACATCTTTCCAATAAATATTTTTATGCAAGGAGGGATCTTGTCTAAGACTGTAACCTTGAAAGCTTTACCCTAAAACCATAGGCAAACTTTCTTTCACATGGAGGCTCAATTTCTACTTCTGTGAATGTTGTCTTCGCTGAATTCACTTTTAGGGACCAGTATCTTAAAATATGAGATCAGTCTTTGCTGGAATTATTTCCTAGAACAGTTCTTCCTTATTATGGTGAAAGAAAAGTCTTTTAGCAAGGAATCCATTCATTTAAATAGAGCAAGGGATTCCTTCATTTAAATAGAGATAAATTTTGCATATTTAGAATTTCTTCTGGAATAATTGTGTGGGTTGTGAAATCCCTTAGTGGAGTGCCTGGAAAGGTGTTAAGGGTTTTGTATAAACCAATAGCCACAGGATGTGGTTTTGTGCCTATCTCAGGAAACCACATGAACTATTGCTATATGAAGAAGAAAATCAGCAGGAAAAAGAAAGAAAAATGAAGAGGGAAAAAAAGGACAAAAATGATACTCTACTTATAAGCAGTTTGCTGCTCTTTCCACATGCACAGCAAGGTAGATTTGGGGATAACAGAAAAAAAAATAAAAATTTTAAAGTCTTGCTGATTATTGAAAGGAAGTGGAATAAAGGCAAAAGGCATCATGAATGACAGAGATAAAACCACCAGCTTTAAATAAGAGAGTTTGAAGTTTTGTAGCTTTGAAGTTTTCTATTCCTGTTCCATTCTCATCCAATTCATAATCTTCCAGAGGTGTGAACTACACACTGGATTTCAGTCATGTGGAGTTTTGCATGTAAATTGGTAGGCATTAGTGCTCTAATTAAACTCAGTCATCTTTGAGCCAAGTCTCATTGGAGAAGAGAGTGAGAAAATGATGATGCCCACTTCCATGGTGTGTTGAACTAGACTTGAGGCTTAAAATAGCAAAACTAAATTGCTTATCTACTGGTCAAACCAAGCTCTCTCTCATGGTCTGCCAGTGGGGCACAAGTGCATGTGCAGGAGCTGCACATTCAGCACCACTGCTGGGGCACTGCAGAGAAACCTGGGTATGCTCTGGCTGAACTCTGCTGAGCAGAAATAGAAGCACACCAAGCTGGCTTAACATCTGTTTTATTCTTTTCCTGTGCCTAGAGGGGTAAGACAGCTTCATGCCATTGCAAACTCTTCCAAGGTCACAGTGACTCTCAAGGACAGGCAAGCAAAAATATCTGCAGCACACCAATATTCTGGCTGCTCACCCTCATTTTTATTATTGTCTGCCATTTTCTCCACCTCCTCAGGGATCTGCCTTTATTCCAAAGGCTCTTCTCAGTTTCAGTGTCAGTTTGACTTGTCTGGACAGCTAGATTGGGCAATAGTCCACTGGCCACGTTGTTAGGTAACTGTGCAGATTCCTATCTCTCATTTCTCTTCCATCTGTATAAAGAGATTGGGTTAAGAAAAACAGCTCTCCAGGGATGCTGCTGGGATTGATGCCAGAAAGGGCTGCATGGCATCGAGGTGTGGCACAGCATAATAAAAGTCATGCTGAGTATCAGAAACATCACCCACTTTTGGGGCTAGAGCCTGTTCCTTCCAGAGATTTTGCTTCAGGATTTGAAGGAACAGAAGGAAGAAATCAGCCTGTGGTGCTATTTACAGAAAAGCTGTGTCTTACCAAGGAATGACAGCAAGAGAAAAGTTTGCACCTGAATGGCTGAGTAGAAAGAGACATCATCAAGCAAGAGATTTGTTTGCACACAGGTGGGCATATAGGGACCTGTATTAAGCACTGTCACAGCCCTGCTGGGAATATATCCTCAGTCTGCCACATTTATTGCTGCTAACATCTGTGGCAGGGATGCTTTCAGGGATATATTAGGCTCTGCTGTTTGAAACATGGATGCACCATTCTGTGGAAATACAATGGACATGTAACTGCGGTTAAGCCCTTGGAAGAAAAAGGGTTTAGTGGGCAGCTGACAAATCATTCAGGTTTGTTATGGGGAGTGCTTTCACAGAGGGTGCATTGAGATAAGAAGAGAAGCCATAAATTCTTGTACTCAAACATGGCCTTTTCAGAAGGTTTTGCCTTGTTTTTCTCTAGCTCTACTTTTCTTTTTTCCTTCTCTGGAAAATTCTCCCAATTCTCATTTGTGGCAATATTTCATTCATTTTCTTATTCCCTGATCAGACAGAAGCCAGGATAATGTTTTTATTACATTACAGTCTCATTTTTGAAATGTCGCTGTCAACCTGATTTTTGTAAATAGCTTATATGCTTTCCTTAAATATTGCAAGCCTGTTAATGTCAGTAAGTAGCATTTTTCTTGCTTGGGTAAATGCTGAAAGATATACCAATGGGGAAAAAATGTTTCAGACAAATAAAAAGTGACAGGAGATATCTTATAAAGAGCTGTTTATTAGAATTTCAGTCTTGAAGACTTACAGGAAGAAAAAAATAAAAAGAAGGCACAGTTCATCTTCAGAGAGATTGGTTTATCATATTTCTTTGCCTTCATGTGAAGCTCCTTTACTTATTAAAGGATGGCAAGTGGGTGAAAAGGAAGTTTTGGGGCAACTGGGGAAGGACAGGGTGTTGTTCTGTTTCCAAATACCAAATGAGCCTCGTGTTCCTGCAGAGTCAGGTTCAGCTCAAGTTAGGAATGGTGTGACACCTCTGATAGATTTGGATTATTAAAAGAAAGATTCTTGGCAAAGCAGTGTTTCTGCAAGGGAAAAATCTAGACTCCCAAGCCTCTGGAAGTGCTTAAGAATGGGAAGTTATCATCCAGAGGAAAACCCCTTTTCTAGTCACAACTAAATTTCTTTTCTTCTCTGCCATTAACGGCATGTGCATGCCAGCAGCAAAGGAAGCGTAAATAAACTTCGAGGAACACCACAGGGAACACTGCATTCGTTCAAGCATTGAGATTAAAATACTGCCAGTTAGATGGCATCAAAGCTAAACTGGAATATTTAATATGCATGTGATTACTAACAGCAGCCCCTTTAGGATGCTAACTAGAAATTTGGACTAATATCCGAATGGAGTGACACCAGACCCCAGAAGATGTTTTCAAGGTGTCCATGAACTTGCCATTTCTGCCTTGGGAGGTTTTGCTGCCATGCTCACAAAGCCAGAAAAAGTCTCCCAAGCTTTTGGGGCTGAGCATCAGCTCCTTCCAGGGCTGGATCCACTGCTGAGAGAGGAGGCCATGGACACATGTCCTGGGCACTGCAAGCCTCAGCCAGTCTGAGCTGCCTCTTTGCTCTGGCGTGGGGAGACAGCATCACACACCAGCAGGTTAAACTGGCTCCTAAATTTAGGACAAGGTGACAACGTTTTTTCCAGGAGCAGCTGAGTGTGAGCATTTTTCTTCCACCCCAGAAGAAAAAGTCACTGTGTCCATTTATGGAGTCTGGCAGATGTTTCAGAGCAGACTGAGTTTGCAGTATACAAATAGAAAGCTTAAATAATAACTATAATAAATAATAAAAACTAGGATAATCTGCTTTAGGCACAACTCTTGACTGCGAGTTGAAACAAATTATGGTGGGAAGGGGTAGATTCCCCATTCCTTGATGACCTTAGCTCAAACCTGGAATTTTTATATGGAAAAAAACATTTTTTGCTACAAAGCATCAAGAAGGGAAATAATGACTTTTAAATGCTTTTTGTTAGGAGTAGTAATGAGAAAGCCTCAAGGTTTCAGAATCTGGGGATTATGATTAGGAACAGAAGAGGTTTTCTGTCTTCTCCTCTAACTCGGTATCTCAGAAAGATTCAAAAAAGAAAACCTGGAAATCAGTTAGATAGGAAAAGCCTCTTAGAAACAGCAACAATAAAACTAATGATACAAGTAGAACAATGTAATTATCTGGAAAATAGAAATGCATATGGATCAGGCCAGCTGAATGGAATATAGCCTAGCATGCAGTAGGAATGAGATAAAGACATTCCTAAGGCCATGCACAATATTTTAGAAAGACAGAGAAGCAGAGAATTTACCACAAAGCTTAAGAAAAGTCAAGGGAACATAATTTTTCAAGGAGTGAATGTGAAGTTACTTCTACCTGTAGTAAATGCAACACAAAACTAAAAGGAAAAAGCCAAGGGCAAGATGTTGGATGCCATTTTTTCTGATGTGTAATACCTGGTTCCTCAAATAGAAGTATTGACAGTTGGAGACTCTTCAAAATGTTGGGTTTTTTTTTTTCAGTTGCTTTCTGCCATAGAGTTCAATAAATCATCAGTGATAATCACTGTTTCTTTTGTGCAAAATTCTTGACATTAATCTGTTGATGTGACTATTCAACAACCAATGTATCCATACAGCCTTCAGCTCCACTTTTAATGATGCAGCAATGGCAAATGTGCAGTCTGTATAGAAGGTTAAATTGCTGAAAATACTTATTTTCAGTACCTCACACTCTCAAATGTTTTAAGTTTTCTGTTTTAAGTTGAATCCTGGAAAGCAAGGACTGACCAGGGAGCCCAAGCCTCCAGGGGGGATGTTATAGCTGGTACAGATGTTGGACTGCATGACAGGATAGACAGGAAATTTGGAGGAAAGAGGTTTTCCAGGTCTGAGATAAAAATAGATAATAACTGGGATATGGCAATAGTGGGTTGGATGGAATGAAAATTCAGGACTGAATAAAAAAATCTCATTGGTTTTGGTGTATTTTTCAAAGATCAATTTTTACAATCTTCTAAAATCAGCCCAAGTTCTAATGCCAGGCACTGATTGCATTGTCCAAGGAAGGTGAATGCTTTTCATCATTAGCCCCAAATTCCAGACAATATGTACTTTTCAACCCATATATTTGGCATTAAGAAGGAAGACAGCCTCTGACTGAATTATGCTTTTAGAAAGAACTTGGAAAGACCAACTGAAAAGAAAAAGGAAAGAAAATAAAAGAATCCTTTCAAGTTGCTGAACATTACTTTGTTTCCTTTTCCTCTGTGTCAGTAGTATTCCCTTCAGAAATTCCCAATGGGCATGTGAGCTGAAGACACACTCTACCTCTTGGCTGCAAGTTAACACATGGGATACACCCAGACTAACCCAGCAATGGGACAAAAGGAAATTTTCCATTCCATTACCCTTTATCCTGGCTCTTGGAAAGATAGCACTGTTGACAATGTGCCAAATGTAGCACATAATGGACCTTATGAATCACAGTCGTTGTTCCTTGGGTGTAGAGGCACAGTACAGAGGTTATTTTATATATTAACTACCTCAGTGATTCAGGTCTTAATCAGGAAGGAAAAGACTTGAATGGTCACTTGGATGTGTGTCTTTCCATGTACATGTGAGAGAGTTTAGAGATTCTTCAAGCACTGAAGGTGCTGTACACATGGTAGACAATGCAGCTGTGGTAGATCCAGCTGTGGTCGATCCAGCTGTGCTCAATTCAGCTCTCCCCGTGGCAAGATCAATGAGAATTCAACATTGGTCTCAATACAAGCAAAGAGGAAAACAAAGAAGAACTCAGGACAAGCCCTTTACCCACCTGTACTCAGAGCTGGTGAGGCAGCACCTCAAGTACTGTGGCCAGTCCTTGGCCTCTCTCTTCAAGACAGATGTTGAGGGGCTGGAGCAAGTCCAGGGAAGGGCAATGGAGCTGTGGAAGGGTCTGAAGCACAAGTGGTCAGTTAGTGTAGATTTTATGTTTTAATACTTTATTTTAATATCATAGATCTGTTCAAATTGTGCCTCCTGACTTCTGCAGTAGAAAATGGTCCCTAACACTATTTAATCCTTGTACAGATGGAGATTTTCTGCTCAAAAAATTGGGCATTCCTTCCATGTCTTCTGTGACTGTTCACAATGCCTATACATGGAACTATATATATATATATAAAGTACAAATCTTCATCCACAAGCTTTTGTGTGGAACAGGAAGGGATTTTTACATTATTGGGCAAGGCTCTTTCTATTTTTATTTCCTGCTGAAAAATTTTGGTCACAATTAAAAGGCAAAACTAAAAAACCACAAAGGCTTTCACAAGTGCTGCTTTCTATTTTAGAAAAAATTAAAAAGAATGAAAAGAAAACCAGAATCTCACAGTATTGTATTCTTGAAAACTCAATGTATGTGACCAACTCTTCATTTAGAAAAAGTCATGAAAGCTCTACCACGTAGCTGACATTCTAGTTTTAATTGAATCAAGATCAGCTAATTTGTATCAACAAACGATGGTATATCCAACAAATAATATCTCAAAGATAATAAACAGAATAATTCCAAGTTATAGCAGAGCTTTCCTATACTCTGTTTCGATGTTGTACACGAAGTGCTTTTCAGGACTTGAGTGTTCTGAGATCTCGTGCAGTGGATCCATTGACTTACTGGCCGTGTGGCAAGAGAAAGAGAGCTCCAAACCCCTACAGAGGAGTTCTCTCCTTCATGGCACAAGAGCTGAGGAGAGAAATCCAATGAATTGTCAGTGTAGGTTAATGTGTGATCCATACATGTGCAGTTTTTTCTTCATTTTCCACTGAGTTAGCATTGGAGACCACAGAGTCACACAGAATCACGGAAACTTTTAAGTTGGAAAATACCTTCAAGATCATGTCCAGCCTTTGACTGATCCCCATCTTGTTCACTCACTGACACATCCAGTCATTTCTTGAACACCTCCAGGTTTGGTGACTCTACCACTTCCTTGGGCAATCCATTTCAATATTAAACAACCCCTGACATGAAGAAATTCTCCTGGTGTCCATCCTGACACTCCCTGGCACAGCTTGAGCCTGTGTCCTCTCATTCTGTCACTTGTTGCTTGGGACAAGAGATCAGCCCCCATCTCCCTCCTTTCAGGGAGCTGCAGAGAGCAATAAGGTGGAAGTCAGGTAATCCCAATGGAAGCCAGGTAATCCCAACTCACACAGGGCTGTCTTCAAGGCCACTTGGGTTTCACAGGGCAGTTCCATGTCCAGTTGAGCTTCAGTGTCTCTAAAGATAGTAATTCTATGACATCCCTGAGCAACTTGCTTCCATATTTGACTACCCTTACAGTGAAACCATTTTTACCCTGGATCTCATAAAAATTTCCTTTGTAGTGTTTTATGCCCACTGTCACTTATCCTCTCATTTTACTTCTCTAAAAAGTCAGGCTTCATCTAAATTCCTTAACCCAAATTAGACTACAGAAGGCTCCTGGGACACCTGCCATGTAGTTTTCTTTATAATAATCTGAATAAACCCACTCCCTCAGTTTATCTGTGCATGTCAAATGCACCTCTGGTCCCCTGACCATCTTGGTGACATTCATCTGGAATCTCCCCATTTTGGAAATATCCTTGTTGTACTGGAAGGGGACATATGTAATTCCATACTACACAATAAAATTTGGACCAAATGCATCATGTTTTTATCCCTTATTGTGCTGGAAGCCTGAGCCCACTTTATACCCACCACAGTCTGCAGCTGTAGAACTCTCATGGTGCAAATGGGTCAGGCAATGAGTTCTGCCACTACAAAGAGAAAAATATGAAAATACTTTTCAGTCAGATTTTGGACCACTGCAGAATATCAGCAAGTTTAATCCCAGATTACGAAAAGTATGGACAATTTTTTCATGTGAACAGAAAACTTCTGAAATTTAGCTTGGGGGTGACTTTTTTGAAAAAGCAATAGGTAAATAAATAAACCAATAGGCAAAAAAGAAGTTAAAAAATAAAACAACAGGTAAATAGGTAAAAATTGCTCTGATTTATCAACTGTGTAGCTCTACATATTGGGACAGAAGGAAAATAATGTGCTAGTGAAAAAAATGGCAACAATCTGAAAAGAAGGTTCATCTTCAAAGTAAAAATATGTAATAAACAGAAAAATTGGACCTAGATAAACAATAAAAACAAAGAAATGATGATGTTAAGATAATTCCTTCTTTTCCTTAATGTGGAGCCATTTTTGAGGTGGAATCATGGTTAGCATACTCTCAGGGAGAAGTGGTGTTTTCCATTCTAAATTATTCTTTTTGCAAACACTTAACATAAAATATTGTTGGTTGATTTACCAGTCACCTTCACACTTCACTACTTGAGAACGTTTTGTTTGTGCTTAACAAAGGCAAAGAGCTCTCTGCTGTTTGGGCTGCCTGCTTTAAATGTAAATATGAAGACATATGTTTGCTTTTGGTTTTGACCTTTCTTGGTGGCTTCTGCAGCTGATGAATCTGAAATGACAAGAGGCTCTCTTCCCAGCTGATATTCCTGCTAAAACTTTGGCTAATTGTAAAACATGAAGGAAAACAGAGGAGCTGGCTGTAAAATTGCTGTACTCAATAACCTCAGTATGGGCCATTGACGTCAAAACAGGATGATCAATTCCTGGAACAAAGATTTAAAGACCCACTCGAGAAGAATCTCAATTTTTAAGAGAGCAGAAAGCTATTTCTTACTAACTCAGGACTATTCTATATATACCAAGAGGAGAGTGTTTGTCTTGATTAGAAATTCATATTTATACATAATGCATAGCAGAAAAATATAGATTTTAGGGTCCTTTGGAGATCCTAGAGAACTTAGTCATCACAGCAAAGCTGTGCTGAGCAATCTCATTGAACCATTTTTTCATTTGCAGCCCTTATTACTGAAGGCAGTGTGATTTGGTGTGCTGAAAACAAATGCTCTGTATCAATTTTCCCTACATTTACTACTGCTGACACTAATAAATGCAGATCACAGAGCACTGCATAAGAAGAGAATCCCATTTTTGAAGAACATACATTTCCATCAGTGTCTCAGCTGGCAGGGGAGTCTGGGTGGGGGCTGTGTCCCTCTGCTTGTCCCCTTGGCCTTGTGTCCAACTCAGATTACAGATGGGATTGCATCCACTGCAAAATCCTTCCTCATTTACCATGACCTAAAAAACTTAAAATTATTTAGAAATGTTTCTATTTGGGTACTTCACCCCATCATTACACAGATGGGAATCAGTTCACTTGACTTAGGGACCAACTCAGGGAATTCCTCACACCGAACTTTGTGTGGGGAAATCTTCTCCTTTCAGATGTCTGCCTGGGTGTTTATGGAGCTGGGCCAGAGATTAACTTCACATCAGCCATGGCACAGCAGCCTGAGGACAGAATTCACCCTAAACTTAGTGAACTTCTGCTCCCCACAGACAGAAATCTGCTGGTTACAGTCACTGTGCAGATCCCAATAAACATTCCCACTTTTATTCAAAAATAATCAATGAAAATTGGTGGGTTCCTTGCAAAACAGTGATCTCTTTGGGGTGAAAGCAAGGCAAGAACACCAAACAGGCAACATAGGGAGTACCAAAGCTTAAGTACTACAAAAAATGTCTGAAATAATGCTGATTTTCTAACACTATCTCACATTTTAGGACTGCTGTAATTATGTTGTAGGTATTAATTTGGAAAGGATGTCAGAAAACTGATCTTCATCATTGCAGCTGTTATAAACTGTGGCCCAGACAATGTGCTGCGACCACTGCTTAGTGCTGCCTTTACAGAGATAAGTGCTAGTAGGTGTTCCAAAGTGGGGTGAATGGACATTTGTGTCTGCAAAGAGCTGCCTTTCACATGAGGCTGATCCTGTGTGTTTCAAAGAAAGAGGTAGGAAAAGTGAAACAAAAAATAGAAAATGGGATTAACCTTTCTCCGAAAGGCCAAAAATGCCAATGTGTCCAAGACTCCTAAAATAAATAGGTCCTTCTGAAAATTACATTTCCATCTCAGGAGCCACAGGAGTGAATTTTCTCTCCCTGTGAAAGGGAAGAAAAATATAAGAATTTGAGGGTTTTGTTTTTTTTTTTTATTAACATGATCCCATTGGACAGCTGAGTTTCTGACATGGGTTGTCAGTGACTGATTTCGGGGTAGCAAAAGGGAAATCTACAGCACAAGGACAACAAGATTGTCATTGAAACCAACTAGTGGCAAATTTCACACCCTGGAATATGATATTTTTTTCGGATGATTTATGGTCTGTGGAATTCCTGCTCTCAGCAGCACTATATGGACCATAGTGACCTTCAAAGAGGGAGTGAGTTATTACAAGGTTAAAAAGAATGGCAAGAGAAATTCTAATCAATAAGAAAAAAAAAAAACCCTTTCCTTTGTCAGGAGTTTTAGACATTGTCTTCCAGATATTTAATTTGTGCCTTGTGGGAATTCACTTCTTCTTGATGGCAAGTCCCTCCCACAGGAAAAATCTTATGCGGCATGTCTGTGTTTTCAGTTGCACTTGATAAGGAATTTCACCTCACTCATGGAAATGCTGAGCTTGGATTTATCCAATCTCTTATGGAGCAAAATTTAAAGCACAAGCCTCGTATCTGGTTTCTCTGGGCAGTTGGTGGAGGGAGATAAGGACAGGATAATCTGCCATGCACCAGTGTAACAGTGAAATAATCCCCTGACACAGCTCTGCTGCTTTCTGAACATCAGGAGCATTCATCAAAAAATGGGTAGGCTAAATTTGAAATTAATGCCAGGTTAATCATTTAGAGAGTGGCCCTTTTCTATGTTTTATCCACATGCACTGACAACCACTTCCAGCGCAGGGAAGTGGGAATGGATGTGCACAGAGCAAGGAAATGCATTTTCACAGCACTGCAAATGCAACTCAATGATTTTATTTCACATGACTGTCCCCAAAGACAGAAAATACATGCACACTTATTTTATTTATTTGACAAATCTTTAATTAGAAAATCAGTCTTTTCTTTATTATAAAATTTCACAGGCTGATAAATCTTGGTAGGTTATAGAGAGAATATTTTTTCATGAACCTAATATAAAAGTTAAAATAAATAACAGCATTCATCAGATTATCTCCTTCCCCACTATGTTCCCAATTACAAAAAAACTTATAGTCATCAATTTTTATTAAAAAACATAGATGTATATTGCAGCCTTTTATGAATTGAAGAGCTGATATTAATATATGATGATTTATTAATAATTTTCTGTGACTGAATGGTAGGAGTGGAAACACAGCAGGCTTAGCTTTTTACCCATACATGGAGTTTTAATGTTCTAAGCTCAGCAAAACAACAACCTGCAGGGGAGCACACAGCAAACTCAATGATTATAACACTGTCCTTTTAAAAAGAAAACTCAGAGCGTTAATTAGCATGAAAACATTGAATTGATTACACAGTTGAGCTTGCAGTTTTATATTACAGATTTGCACTGGGGTGCTGCTAACGTGGTGCTGGTGTGCTGTGCTGCCTGTGAGGTGTGGGCAGGCCCATGGATCAGGATGCTCCAGATGAATTCACATGGGACTGACACAAAGACACTTTGACTAAAGGTGCAGGACCATGACCTGGACATTTCTGACATTTTTACAGAGCTGCATCAGATGTGGTGGCCACTGCTGAGCTCACCCATGCACCCACATGCAAGGGCACTTGGAAATGGCCCAAAGTTTGCTTACAGCATGTTTACAAAGCAGCTGCTTCCCTGGAAAGAAGAATCCGAGTGGTGGGATGAAATCTCATATGAAAAATGAATATACAGTATCTACATCGCCTTATGATCCTCATTAAAACGACAAACAGTTTATCATTCATATCTAATTAATAGAACAGAGTCTAAAATCTGGGATTTTGTATCTATTTTGCATAGTCCATTTAATACCCGGTATTTTCTCACTTGCATGATTAGAATCTAAGAGAAACAGTTAAATAAATACACAGTCATTTACATAATGTCACAGTTTATTTAAAGCATTTTGAAGCTGAAACGATGAAAAGAGGACTGGGTAAATTACTTGGCAAACTGCACATAATTTATTACTACACTGAGCAAGTATATTGCACTGTCTAAAATAGTCACTGTTAAACTACCAACTTTTAGACACTGTCTAGATAATTTTCTGTGATTTTACCCCCTCCCCCCAGGCTACAAATATACATACAGCTTTAAGTCTGCATTGTAATGGAAGCCCTACTGAAAATAATTATTTGTTGTCGTCCCAAGTTGTGATCAGCAATGAACATAGCAATAATGCAGCTCTTCTTGGCAGACACCTCATTGCTGATTCCCTGTATGTATCCAGACCTCCTCTGAGGTACATTTGTCAACACATTCTCAGATTGTTCCCTCAGCAGGCTTGTTCTAAAGCCCACTAACGGTCATCAAAATACTCTTGTTTCCAGGCTTCAGCCAAGTCTCAGAATGTGCCTTACTTGATGTTTGTAGTTTTCCTGTTACTCCCTGGGAATTAGTTTGTGATATTTGGCTGTACCCATTGTTCCAGCTGTTGGCTGTCATCAGAAGAGATTTACTCCCAAAGAAATCCCTTCAGAATTGCACTCACCTCACCTCCCCTCTACATCTATGCATGAACTAGAACATCTGATAATTCATCTGTGCGTGAACTAGAGCTCCCAAGCTTCCTACCTCTTCAGCAGAAAGAAGTAGGTGTTTTTAGGGACATGAATGACACAATTCATTTCTCCTGGGTTTCTTTCACCTTTGTTATGACACAATGGATTGTGCCCAAGAAATGCCTGCTTCTGTCTTTTGTCCAAACATGGACTCTAGAAATACCCCTATTTTGGCCAGAAAAATCCCAGGTTCTCATGCTGGAGTCTTGGTTCGTGCTTATATGCTTGGCTTGGAAGTTTTAAAAGCAGTCATCATTTACCTGTCAGCACTGATCAAGGTCAGACAAAGTTTAACTGCAGAAGCCATGAGGCTGTTTATCTCAAGCATACTGAAAAGTCTGATTTTGACACTTTGCAGGAAACTGCCACCTTGAAATTGCACAGAGGTTCCTAACCATGTGTTTTGCTGGAGGATGAATTTGTCTTAGTTAAGAAAAAACAGTTGGACAGTTGGATCAGAGCTTCTATCAAAAAAGTAGAATGGAACTGAGTTATCTTTTTTTTTTTGGTCACTAATCATAATCAAAAGAATCATCATTATGATGTGCAGGTGGTTTGGCTGAACACATGGATGCATTTCAAGCTCTTACACATGTTTCAAAATGCTGAAGGTTTTATAACTGCAAGTACTGTATATTAAAAAAAATTACATATTCAAAATTCTGATGTTAATGAGCCTGAAATTTGGACTTCATTGAGCTGGTGTTCAATTTCAAACATGAAATTAATTTCAGAAGGTAACTTTGTGTAACAAATGCAACACAATCTCACTTCCTAATTTATGTCCTGAAATTCAAAAACAACAAGGAAAGGTCAAAATGAAACAGCTTGGAAAGCATGGCATTATCTCCTCTTTGTCCTGAAAATATCATTAATAACTGAATGGATCCTGGGAAAGATTTGGACTAAAAATATAAGATTGATGCTACCCTGGGTATTATTTTAGCATCTGTTTTTGTATTACTGCTCAGTCCATCAAGCTTTCTATAAAAGTCTGCATTCACTTATGTTCCAGTCAAGTTATACCAACAATTTTGGAAACTACCTTCTCCTGTTCCCCCACAAACTGATGCAAAACCCTACAGAAGTCAAAGGGAGCATTTCCAACAGTTCCAGGAGGCTGTGGAACAATCCTCAGTGCAGGGAAGTGAAATGCAGGATGAGCCCAAGTGGGAGCCTCTATCCAAAAGGACTCAAGTCTCAAAAGTTGCCATGCAACAAATCCTCTCCCAGGCTTTTGCAGGATTCTGGAATTTGGTGTTCATTCAGTCCAGTGATGGCCATGGCACACAGCATGCAAAGAGTGTCTCAAACAGCTCTTCAGCAAACATCAGGCACACTGCCCCTGGGAGAGCATAATCTAAACTATTTCACTAAAATGCTGGACATTTAATGCTCAGTGGTAACCAATATTGGGAAATGCTGGAGCACAGAAACAGAAAATGAGGAATTTTCTGTGTGAAATGTACAGGAGACATCACCCTTTGCAATGAATGTGCTGAGAAAGCAGAACCTTTTGCTGACTCATACTGTAAATTTTCATCCTCGCAGACCATAAACTAATCTCTGGGTCATGAGCTAGTAAAATTTATCATTTGATTACAAACAGCTTTTAAAATATATATATACACACACATAAATTAATAATTTATTTACATTTGGCAATAAAACATGAGGTTGCTCATCCATTATTTATCCCTGCAGTGGAAAACAAGAAAGGGGATGCAAAATTTCACTGAAACTTTTCTTGCTTGTGCCGTACAAGATTTTGTTCTGAACTAAAATCCCTGGAGTCCCTTCTCCCTTAAATTTTGATCCAGAGCAATAAACAAAACTTCTGCACAGATGGGAAAACACATGGTACTCCTTGCCCAGGCTTTCAAGCAGAGAAGAAATGGCATCTCACTCCTTTATTTTTGCTATATTTTTGGGTGTTCTTTGTTCTATTTTTGTTGAGAATAATCTAATTTCACCTGCCACAAGAGAAAACTGAAGAGAATTATGAAAATAAGAGGAAGATGTGAGGGCTGATTCCCTGCTTATTTTTGGCACAATAAATCTATTGCTCTTAAATCCAAATGCGGTAAATTTTACCAATTGTGGAGCAACATCACATGGGCAAGATATTGTAGAAATTTTCATAGGCAACTATTACCAGCAATTTCTCATTGGTTTTTTGACCTAAATCTGTGTGTCCTTTTCCACTTCCCCTCCCAAGAGCTGCCTTTGAGTATTTCTGTTTCAAGAGATCCTAGATATCAGAGCCCTGTGAGTTCTGTCCTGTCCTTGTCCTTGAAATGTGCTGTTTTATCAACACTTGCTTTTCTTACAAATGGCATGAAAAAATTGGTATTTTGTTAATTTTGACTATGTAGTAATTATTATAATTTATTATTAGTTTTATTCCTAAATCCTGAAAGATATAGATTTATAAATTATTCATTTTTGTGTGTTTGATTGCTTCATTGTCTCCTCTTAGGTGTTAGAATTTCAGCAACCTGACTGGCTCAAAGCTGGGCTGCCTCTCATTCAATGCCAGCACAATTCCCATGGGATTCAATGCTCCCCTGGCTCCTTTCTTAGGGAGATTTATGCATCTCCCACCTTGGCAGCCCATGGGAGGGGCCATTTGGCTGTAGAGCCTGACCAATACAGTGGATAGAATTTTGTTGAACAGCTCCTCAAGGAAAATCAGCAGCAGCTGGGGTTTAATCAGCTGATGTTGAGGAGTCAGTTTATGGCCTGTGATTTGGGAAATCTCACCAGCTCATGGTTAACAGCCCCAAGGGGAGCAGAAACTCCACTGCTGCCTTGAGGACTTGGCAACAGCTCAACCAAGTTTTCCCACCTTTGGCTACTCAGTTGCTTGAATTTTTTTCGAAATTTACACAGAGAAAACCTGATAAGTTTTGCTGCTGAGTGCAGTGGGATCTTAGAATGGTTTGGGTATGATGATAAACTTGCCATACACAAAACCCTTAGCTCTCAGCACCTCTGTTCACAAAGATTTGATTTTGACCATGTGCAAACACACACACAAAACATTTACATGTCCTTCTCAGGGTAATAGATATCCACAGTGCCAGCAGGTAAATAACTGCATCCTTCCATGCAGGAAAAGAATTTTCAATGGGTACCAAAGCAAACCTGCTTTGTCCAGAAGCTTGTTTCAGAGTTAAGCAGAGTATTCATGTACTTACAGCCATGCAAAAGCTTTCACACAAAGGTAACACCATGGGCAAGGTGTAAGAGCAGAGGGATGTGCATTCTGAGGAGCGCATGAATATCCTTCAGAGACATAATCTCTGAAATAAAATAAAAGGATAAAATAGTTTGTGTGCTTACAATGCCTTCAAGAAGCTGCTCATGCAAATTAACACACTAACAATGTCCTCTTATTCTGTTCTTATCTACTGTATCTCCCTTCACCTCCTCAATACACTCTTCACTGTGTTATCTTGCATTTCACACTTTATCTTTCTTCTGTCAAGGAATTATGCTTCTAGAAATGTCAGTCTTTCAGCTACTAAGATGACATAAAAAGGAATTTCTGATATGCAGAGCATATCTAAAGCCTCAGATGTGGCTCCTCACATGCTCTAGAAATTTTGAAATAATTTGTTCCTATTGATATTAGAGAAATTAATGATGTCTGGACATAATAATCCAAGAGCAATAAAGCAAACAGCAAGTTTTCTCTGCCATTCCTGATGACACCATGGATGTATTTATTGCACCATCAAGTTTCTCTGTTCCATGTGGTCTGCACAGTCCCCTCATTTTTCAAAGGTTTTCATTTAGGATGTTAATTATACCAGAGATGCCAGTAAAAATATATTCTTGACAGTGGCCCTTGGTGTAGTAATATTTTGTCTCTTCTGCCTGCTTTATCTAATTTAAAAATTCCCATTTTGCTTTGCTCTGCTTAAAGTTTATTGAGTTTTGGGTCACAGTGAAAATCTTGTTCCATTTCTTGGCTTACTCAGCTAAAAGGTACTCAGTGACTTGACAATCTTTGTTCTGCTCTTATTTATATGGTTTTCAGCTCCTGGCTAAAAGTATTCAGGTACAGCTGTTCCCAAAGCTCCAAACAGAGGGCAGAGATATAAACCATGTGAGGGCATGGTTTTCTACCAAATCCCAAATTCTGTAGTGAGTGAAACCAAATCCTCAGGTCCAGATTGTGTCCACTTGGGAATGACCTAAAATGACAGTATGTGTACAAATAATTTCTCAGATAAGGAGCTCTGTCATTTCAAGGTGTAATCCAAAGATTATGGCTCATGCTGAATGCTCTCAAGCCAGCAGTGAGATCTCTGGAACAATTCCAGATGACCTGAGACACCTCAGGACAGTGCTGGCCACCTGCAGAACAGAGGGGAGGAGGGCAAGGTGCTGCCCCAATACAAAAAAACCTCTTGTCTGTAAAGGCTCTCTGCTTCATTTACAGCTGTGTATTGTCCCTTGCCTCTGCTCCACCTACATCAAATTTCCACAGAACTTTCCCCAAAGTGCTTTTCCAGCACTTTTCCCAAAGTGTTTTCTTTTTGATCACTTAAACTGTGAGGTGATCAGGATTTAATTTTTGCTTGGGTTTGTCTTCCAGAATACAGACTCATTGTTTTTGAGGAGCTGATCATGCAAGTGGGTCAGCCTGGGGAGAGCTCTGTGCAATGTGACTGACTTCACTGAGTTTCTGTCTGGATCTAGGGAACAGAATTGGGCTTTTCCTTCCTGTTGATGAAAGTTGAGGGTTGAGACATCAAAGGGATTCTGTCAGGATTTTAGCAAAAGCTGCTTTAAGTTGGCTTTACCTGCATGAATAATGGAACCTATACCTTACATTGTTAAAAATGAATGACTTTTTAAAAGATTAATGCATTTTTAACTAGCTTTGGTTCCCATTTCCTTCTGCAATACACTCTTCAAAAGCAGTGACATTTATTTGCTCTATTTCAGTTTTATTTCTAGGCAATTTCACATTTTTTGGGTTCTCCCATTAACACTAGGATGGCCAGGATGTTTGATCACATCTAAGGATTTTTGAGTCCTTGATTAGATCCCTTACTGGTACAAAAGTGATGAAAGTACAAGCTCAGAAAAATGGGCTTCTTAAAGTTCTCTGTCTGGGGAGCTCCACTAACAAGGCAATTTCAAAGCTGCTGTACAGCCAGGATTTTCAAAGCTTTTGCAATGATAAAAGTACATTTCTACCAGATTTTAAAAAAATCCTAAGCACTGAGCCTCAATGGGAGCCAGGCATCAGCTTTAGGAATCTGATAAAAATTCTACCTTGTTTCCTGACTTTTGTAGACATTGGTCACCTTGGGTCATTGGTGCTTTGTGGAGGCTGCTTATATTTTGGCAGTGTTTCAAGGGGGTTTCTGTTACATTGGAACTTTTATTTTAGTTCAGCCACATCTATTTTTAGCAAGTCAGCACATGAATCACATTTTTGAGGAACCAGCTGTCAAGGGACTTCTTGTTAGATTTTATGAGCAGGAGATCCCTTACAGTTCTGTGGTCTTAAAAGAGCTATTCCTCTGGGAATTTCTCTGAAGAATTAAAAATAGAAAGTTGGCTGATTGAGAACATAAGTGCAAATTTATGCTGAGGATCTATTTATAACAGTTTTACCACATCATTTTGGCCATCCTATTTAGAGAATTTGCTGTATAATGTCACAATGAAATCTTAGGGAAAAACACCATTGTTTGGATATCAGGGATTGAATTAAATGCTTGAAAAATGAGAGAAAAATAACATACAGAAGTACACAAAATTTATATGCTACCAAGCTTACAGTTGCTACCAACTATATTCTCTTTAAACCGAGGCTTTTCCATTGTAGGGATGTCAGAAAAAGCAATGATGAGATAACCTGATTTGTATTCCATCCATGTGCTGATTGATTTGGGGAAGATTTTTAATGTTACAGTGCAGAAATGGATACATTTCTATTTAGAAAGGTGTCTGTCATCTTTGTGGCTGAATATGGATAGAGAATTTGTGGCGGTGTAACTACATTTTTATGATCACAGTTATAATCTTAATTTACAGCAAAGGCTGAAACATTGCTGATAGCAAGAAAAAGGATTTCAGTGAATGAATAATTATTTTGCTTGGTGGATGTAGCACAGTACTTGGTCTGAGCTGCCTGTAAATATAAAAACATGAATTTAGCTTCATTTGGAGCTCTCAGAGGTCAAACCCTGCTCTCCATTGGTTTAAAAGTCAAGGGCAGTGTGGCTGAGCACAACCATCACCACTGACAGCATTAGATCTGCTGCTGGTGCTGCCTTTCTTACCCCCAGTCACATTTCAGAACTGTCTTTACGAAGAAATTCTTGGCTGGGAGGATGGTGAGGCCCTGGCACAGGCAGCCCAGAGAAGCTGTGGCTGCCCCATCCCTGGAAGTGTCCAAGGCCAGACTGGACAGAGCTTGGAGCAACCTGGGATAGTGGAAGGTGTCCCTGCCCATGGCAGGGTTTGGAACTGGATGAGCTTTAAGGTCCCTTCCAACCCAAGCCATTCTGTGCCGCTGGGATAGGTTTTGGGAGAAAGGGAAAAAGAAGGCTGAGAGAGGTAAATGAAATATAGAGCTCACCCCTGAAGGCAGGACCTTCCCATCTCCATCCCTCACAGGCCTGTGATGTTATCCAGAGAGTGTGGGGTCTGTGTGGGAAAGGGTGACTTGATGAGCTTGGGGTGCCTGAATCTCTGGGTCAGAAGGACTGGTAAGAAGGATGTAGAAGATACCAGGAAAGTGGAGATATAAAAATGCAGACTACAGCCAGAGTGGGAATAGAGTTCTGAAAATGCCTGTGGGAGCCTTTTGGTTTGAATCTGGAGAGAAGAGGGGATTTTGAGCCAGAGAAGCTGCTCCCTCCTGCCTGGAGGCTGTGCCTTTCACGTGCTTTGTCTGGGAGAGAGGAGGAGGCTAAAGAAATAGCTGAATTCTTTATTGATTTCTCCTGCCAACAGAAATGACTGCAACCTCCAAAATATGGATAATTGCCAGGAAGGAAAAGAAAAAAAATTAAAGCTCTACAAATAGATCTATTCCTATCTCAATTTCTATTAACCTTTTTTTTTTCCTTTTTTGACTGGTGTTAGACATTATAAATGTAGTAGGGGAGTGAATTTCCCTTGCCTTCTGCTGCTGCAGATTTACTCATACTCCAAGGGTTGTGGACTCTTTCAGAGATGCTCTCTTTCAAGATGTACTCTGAGAAAATGATTAGTACTGCAAACTTCCAACCATTTGTTAAGAAATTATGCAAGCAGCTCTGAAAGAAAATTCTGTTTAACTCTGAAATTATTCTGAAAACACTGGAGCCTGGAGAGCTTTTCTAGAATGGAATTCTGTATTGCCACAGGTGCACAGTTTATTGGGTAGTCCTAAGAACCAGATGTTTAGCACTATTTTTCAGGGGTGTGTTTCGAAGCTGTTTCTGCTTACCTCTGCTGACACCATTACCTTGCCAAAATCTCATAGTGTTTTGACCAAGAACTAAAGAAATCAGGTAAAATTTGAGCTGGTCCACATATACTCAAGGGACTATATTTTGTCAGCTACTTAGGAGAGACTGTGATCTGCACAGCATAACAGAACAGAGATATATGAGCTATATTTACCTTATCTGAAGATAGAAGAAATATCAACCTTATCTATGCAATCAGTCATAAGTCATAAGCTTCAAATTTGCAGTCATCATGACTCATTAATTATATATGACATTATTCCTTCAGCAAAAAAACCACCACAGATACAAATTTTCAAGTCTATTTGAAATTCTGGTAAAACAGGCTACAGCATCATGTGGGCTGAAAAGATGGCACTTTAACAAATAGAAACATTGAGTCTTCTAAAAAGAAGCCAAGAAGTAACAGCATGGTTATGTTATGGCAGCTTCTCAGAACCACCAAATTTAATTTTTAGCTTTATAGCTTCCTTTCCTTAACCAAAAGCAAAGCAAATCCCATTTGCCACTGGTCTTTATTCCTGCCTTAGAAGGAATTAAACACCTAGCTACTTACAGTTCAATAAAGTCTTCAAATCCTGTGTGAACAAAATGAACAAAGCTCATAAGCACATGTTCTCTCCTACAGACACCAGTGGGATGGGAGCATGTGCTTGGAAGGAATGGGTGAAAGTGGGAATGTCTGAGCTTGTAGAGCTATTCCAGGCTATGGATACCAGAGTTAGCTGTAGAGGATCTGAGCAAAGGTACTGGTTTGATTTTGAAAATGGAATGGTTGTGCTGGTGTGTGTGTTCCTCACAGGACAGCCTTGTTCCAACACAGGGGGGATGAGCTCCAGCACGGGGCTGTGCTTGCAAACTGCTTTGTCTCCTCAGCATCACAGCACTACTCAGTGTAGAAATCCCCTCTGCAAGGCTGTAGGTTGGTACAGATTTGGAATTCAGTAAGTAAATTCCCCTGCACACTATAGGATGAATCTAAGTAAACTATGCTTATGTCAATCAGTGAAGTTTATTCTACTTTATGCCCTGGTTTTGCTATTTAATTTACATAATTTTCAAACTTTCACCAAAAGCCAAGGGACTGCAGCTAGAGTGCTAAGTAGCAAACCCATGGCCATGCAGCAAAGAGGATGTTTTGCAACCTTGCTGTCAAGCCTTGGCCTGTTCAGATTTACTCCAGGGAAGTGTCAGTTTTGGAAAGCCCCTGAGAACACCTGCAGGAGCCTTCACCTTCACAAAGTGGTGGGGAAAAAGCTGCTTCAGGCTATGATACAGAACTGACAGCAAGAAGCAATGACTGCCTGATGAAACTGAGCTCTTCCTGCTCCTCCAGCTCAAGGGAACCTTGGAAATCTCAAGGGAAGACTTTCCACTCTGTATCAGTGATTATGCTTTTAAAATGCCATGGATTTGGACACAGAGGAGCAATGGGGAGAGGAATATGCTGCCTTGGCTTCTTCCTTCCTGCCCCTCAGTTCTTGCATATCCAGTTCTTCCAAAACACACAGAACAAGGGCATCTATAGTATGAAAGCAAAAGAATTGTGCCCTGGATCCTGAGCTCAGTATTTTTGTATTCCTTTGGAATCAGCTGGATGCTGTATGTCTTCAGTTGAAGATTGGAAGAGATTGCAATGGTTCTGAATGAAAATGGCCAATGTCAGCACAGTATCACACAGTGGATAACTTCCAGAATAGAGATGACCTCCTTGTCTATCACAGAGCAAGAAGGATTATGGGATTCCAATTTAATGTGATAAAATGTCATCACAAACATGAAATTTTAAAGCCATCACTCAATATTTATAATTAGCCTATGGCAAACTGCTCTGAATACTAAAGCAACTATAAAAGGTGAAAATTGTCTTAATTAGCAAAGATGCAGAAAATGTGTGAGACTGACTCACGTCAGGGAAGGCTCCAATTAACCTGGCCCAGATTGAGATAATTAAGAGGGCAGCTCCAATTGTGTAAAGAATGAAAAACTTCTAGTGTGGTATCAGGTCTTGTATTTTTCCATCCGTGGGCCTGCTCTTCAGTGATACCTTCAGGCACATCATCTGTTTACATAAAATTATTTCCTGAGCTGGCTGCCAAAAACCAGACCCACATCCAGCAAGCCCTGAGGATGCTCTGCAAACCCTCTTGGTTATTAACTCATTCAGTGAGTATTATATGTTCAGCAAGCTTTCTGCCTGGATGCTACACATACCTGTTCAAGCTCTTGTTCAATGCTATTTTGGGAAAGTTTAGACCAGAAGGATTGGTAAAATTACTACCCTGGACTAATTAAAAGCAAGAAACTTTCTTTCTATGTAGGGGAATCTTGTGGACACACCACCTCACAGTGGGTCTCTGATCATTGTAGCTGAAAAACTCAGCCTGGACTGATCCTACACCTGAAAAATTCTGTGGCTGCTTCTCATTGAAGAAGTGAATGGTCTTTAAACCGTGAATGGTGATTAAAGTGTCAATTGTCAAGGGAAGATCATGCAAACTCCTTCAGGTCCAGACCACAGGAATTCTGTTCTGGCCTGTCCTGCCCTGCTGATCACTGTGCAAACCCAGACTGCTGCAATAGTGTAGGAGCCAAAGGTTTATTTAGTTTCAAGAGCAATAGAAAAGTTGCCACTGATAATGAGGGCAACAGGGATTTCTGCACAAGCCATTCACTCAGGCACTTACTCAGCTTCTCATAAATATTTTGTTTGTATCCCATACTCTAAAACTCAGAAATGTCTGTGTGAGCTGCAGCCAAATATCTGAGATGCATGCTAGAAAAAGCACTAAGTAAAGGAGAAACAGAGAAAAAGCAATCAGCACAACTGCATCATTCCCAAGTGAAATGCAAATTGCAGCTAGAAATCCAAAAGTGGCCATGAATGAAATGGCAGAGTAAAATATGCTCAAACTTTTCCACTGTCTCATATTTCTACAGGTACCACAATCAGACAAAATACAGGTCAGTTCTTGGCAGGTGATGGGTTCTTACAGCACCAATAATACCTCTGGAACACTCAATTTTCTGTGAGAAGCTGTGCCAATCCTTTGAGCTGAGGAACATATAAATATTTTTTGTTGCACCATGAGCTCACAGAAACTTCAGTGCTGCCAATCCTTTGTCTGTCTGTGTGCTGCCAGGAAGGTGCCACCTGACTTTCACAATATTCATGGATTTCAGAGGTGCATAGGAGACAACCAGAAATTCAAAACAGATCTAAAATCCATCCATCAAAACACCACCAAAATCCAGCACTGACAGTACGAGGGAGCTGTTTGCATAATGACAGCAATGAATATGGATTTTTTTTTTAATAACTAAAACTAAAATATCAATCTGTATCAAAAAATTACTTAATTGAAACTCTTATTAACTGTGATACTTTAGCAGATCCAAAGTTATGTGTTTATGTGTTTTTTTTTCATATTTAAATCCAGACTACTTATTTCTCACATTAAATTGATCTACATTTGTTTTGCTTTTTAAAAAAACTACAAGTAAATTAACTGGAACTATACTATTATTGTTATTACTTTTAGACAAGAACTGACTAAAATTCTGGAAAGAGAACTGCAGTTTTCAATGCAAATTGAGCAGACAAATAAAATGCTACAGAAGTCTAGAATACAGGTTGGAACAACTGTCTTTATCACTGGAGGGCAGCATAAGTACCAATATAAGTGAAAATAGCAAACCCCCAGTATTTTCAGCTGTTACTTTATATGCCAGAACAGTAATTGCTGCTTCTTTGTGGCCAGCTACAAACAAGAGGTGCTGTAGCCAGCAGGTCTGACCTGTCTCTGAAAGACAGATTTATTGTCACTAATTTTACTTTATTGTTGTAATTTCCCAGACCAAACCCAGGCTGGGGAGGAAGAGAAACTTACCATGCCTAGACAACTCCTGGCAGTGAAATTTGTTTGCAAAACTCTTATTAAACTTCCTTCCCACAGTCCCCCCCTCCATCCAATATTAACAGCAAATATATTTGCCAAAGCCCTCATCAAATTATGGCTACTACCAAATTTGCATGCAGTCTCAACCCTTTGGGATCTCTCTTTGAGGTTATCCAGACACAGACTACCCTGTTTCTAGGAGCTCAGCAGGTTTAGGGCCTTGCTGGCTGAAATGAGTCTCTAATTGTTTTATTTGCAACATGCACAGAAAACTTGGTCAAAATTTTCTATGTCCTTGGCAATGAAGAGGAGAAATTCATGCCATGGCTACCTTTTCTTCATAACAATTTAGGGAATTTCTAAACAATTCCTTGGAATACAGTGATAAAAACTTTTCATTCTCTAGGTTACTCCTGTAAGTTCAGGTCAAATCTGCATCCACCCTCATGAAAATGAAACTAGCACAGAATCAATACAAGCAGAAATGGCAGGACCTAGCTCAGGCCAGGAGAAATAGAATTATACAATCATGGAATGGTTTGGGTGGGAGAGGACTCAAAAATCACTTAGTTCCACCCTCCCTTTCAAGGGCAGGGACACCTTACACTAGACCAGGTTGCTTCAGGCCCCTCCAACCTGGCCTTGAACACTTCTGAGGCACCATTGGCTCCCTGCTTCATTCACCTTGGTAGGTGTCAGCACCCTCTCCCAAATAAAGCTGTGTTAGTAGCTATGATGTAATAGAGGAAAATTGTTTTTCCCCTTGAAATGAATCTGTTAGAAAAAGAATAGAGATTTGCTACTTTTTACTCACTTAGTTAAATGAAACAAAAAATGGTTCAGGTTGGAAATGACCATTGAAGGACATGTAGTCCAACCCCCCTCCGTCGGGGCCACTTAGGACATGTTCAGATGACTTTGGAATATTCATTCAACATACTCTTAGTCCAGTACATTCCCTCTAGATGGGGGGCCACAGACCAGGACTTCAGGATGCAGAGACTTGAAGGCAAAGCACAAATATTCCCATTTGCACTGGATGGAGGAATGTGAGGGAATGTGTGAATGATTTAATGTGTCCTTAGAAACTCCAGGGTCTGAGAGTTGCTCCTGCTGGAACCTGCACTGTCAAGAGCAAGAGAAGAGGCAGCACAGAGTCAGGGGCAGATCTCTGAGCCATGGGTGCACTGTGGGCAGATCCCCTTGGTCTTCCCAGAGATGGTCAAGAAATCCTGGGAAGGATTGTCCCATGGCTTTGCACAGGAAAGGTTGAAATTCCAACTCTACCACTGTGGGAAGAGGAGCTGAGAGGTACCAGGGTTGTGAGGAGAGGGGAGAAGGCTGAGTGAGAAAGCAAGAGGAGTCTTGGTGAGGAAGGATCCACTGGCAGGAGTGTTTGGTGAGGAATGGAGCTGGCTCATGTTCTGTGCAGCCCATGATGTAGCCAGCTCTGCCTGGGAAATTGAAACATTTGGTTGCATTTCACACAGCTTCAGGGCACCTGTAAATTGCCTATCTGCAGATAATCAGTGAGGGACCATATGCCAGCTCAGGGTTGCCAATTCCCTGGCTCTGACCCACTCTTCCCAAGTCCTGGAATGCCCTGTACCTCCTGTGAGGATGGAGGTGCCAGTTCCTGCTGCTGCCCAAGGTCTTAGCTCCACATTTGCTCTTAAAGAAAACCCTGTTCATTTCCTCTAAATCTAAATGTAAGACAATGGGCACCTGACAAAATGGTACTGTAATACGGATTAATACTGAATATCTTTCTGTTGAAGAAGGGGAAATTCTAATATTTATGAGTAACATATTTTATTGAAGATTTCAGTCTTTAAAAGACATAAGTATTTGGTATAGAATTTAAAACTCAGTAAAAAGGCTGTTGTACAAATATGGTCATGGTTGAATCTTGAAAAATGTTAACAGTTTACAGCAACAAGGGAGCTTTACAAGGGAGGAAAATCAATATTGACTTATGCTGTTTATCCGCAGCATAGTAAAGTTGCCTACACCTGAGAAATCCCAGTAATTAAACATCTAATCTAAATTCCTACCAAAAAAAAAAGGTTAAGCAAATTCTGCAATTTAAAGGGAGGTAGAATATCTGACCATTATGGGCTTAAAAAAAAAATCAAGAATTGCATTAAAAGAAGGGGCAAATGGAAATAAATAATGGAAAAAAATGACCTGCATTTTCCTTACAGAACCTGCTAAATTCAGCCCCTGTTTTAGTAACCCTTGGCTGCTCACAGCTCCCTTGTTTGTGCTGCTCCAGTCACTGGGCTGCCCTAATGGCCCACCCTAAACCCCATCAAACAAAGAGAACAGCCAAACTGGTCACTGCCCATCACCCCAGAGCTGCTTCTCAGCATTTTCATTGCAGTTACAGTGAACAGAGATGCCTCAGAGACATTAGCCTGACCCCATTTTATGCATGTGCCTTCAAGTTTATGAACTGGTTATCCCAGACTATTCCCAGACTATTCCCCAACTCTGGCAGCTGCTGCCAGACTCATGCAAAGACTCTTGTCCTAAAATATCCATCTGAGCTCAAGGAATTGCAGTGCATATTTCTCTCCTTTGACTGTAGCCTGGGAGGAGACACCTCTAGTATCTGATTTTTGCATGTTCCTTTCCATCTGGTCACATGCTTCCACAAAGAATTGTCTACAGGCATCCCAGGGTAAGAGTTACTTCATGTTTTTCATTAGACTCTTAAATGCTTGTAGTGCCTCTGCACCTACTGAGTTTATGTTTTCAGGCAAAGCTTTTCAGAAAGCTTTGCTCTTGGAAGAAACAGAGATTAGTTACACTGAACCTTTCTAAGGGTTTTGAGGAAATATCTGGCTTAAGTTCTGTTTCCTTTTCAGATTAGAATATCAGTTTATCCCAGTCCTTAGACTGGCAAAGACTTATGTGCATGTCTTAATAAGCATCCTGATGGCTCCACTGAAGCCAGTGGGATTATTCACCATGTTTATGCCTTGGCAGTTGCATTTGTTTTTGCACAAGAGAGGACTTGATTTCTCTTCAGTGTATATAAGTGTTCCTTACCAGATGCAGCCTCAGGACTTGTGATTCTCCACTTCTGTGCTATTTATGTCACCATTCATATTTAATTTAATTAAAAAGCAACATATGATGCCATGACAAATTTTACACTAGGCACAAAGTCTACTTTTTTTTTTGATGGTGGATGCTATTATCTTTTTTATTGGCAAAGCTGAATTTAACTTCATTGAGTAATTCCTGTCTTATTCATAATAGAGGCATATCCAGCTCTTCTCTAGTGTCACTTGAAAGAAATAATGAATTACATGAAATGAAAAATTTCATTTTTTCTTTTAGAAATGAGCTTTAACATCACAAGATATTGTATTCTCATTCTGAGTCAAATATCTTGCTCTTTATTTCCAGAAGAAGTGCTCAGCAAGGCTTTGTTCTTGCCTGAGTGTTGTATGACTGTAACAAATCACTAAAATATCCCTGAGATGTCTTGCATCAGGGAAATTGAAACCCTGAAAAATATATGTGCTTGGCACGGTTTTTCTACATATTGTGAAATTGCTACTATAATTGTAGAATTTAGTATGTTATGGGAAAAAGAGGCTTTTCTTTAAGGTCTCCATTTCTGCAAAGCTCCTATTTAACTTGAAACACAGAGATAAGTGCATCCTTATTTAGCTTAAATTTAAAGATGTCCCAGTCCATAAGACTTTAGAATTTGATTAAACTAAATCATTTACTTGAGTACTTTGCCAGATGAAGATCTTCAGATATAAAATACCACTGTAAACATAGGCTGAATTGCTGTCTAAAGTTATAACTTCGAGAGGAAATCAAACAATGCCAGGATTTCTCTGCAGCCCTGAAGGAGGATGATGTGGTCTCTCAGTGTCCATACTATAAAACACACCTGTGTTACAGGTGACTGTAACTAAATTGTCTGGTGGGAATTGTCCTTTGGCCATGCCAGCACCCAGACTGTGCCAGGTGGGGAGAGAGCTGGTTTTCTGGAGCAAAACTGTGCCAGGGACTTCTCTAGACATTTAATAGCTTTGAAGTTTAAATTCTAATACCTGTGTCATTACAAAACCTGGAATCACCTGGTGTTTAGAAGATGCACCCTGAGTTCTGTGCTTCAACTTTATCATAACCAGGACTTAGGACAGGCTCCACGATGCTGTTCAGGAGCAGTGTGGCTCTCTGAGGTAGTGAGTAGAGAACAAATTCTTGTTCAGGGCATGCTACTGTCCCTGTTTAAGTTTTCACAGCTGGATGAGCCCTCTCTGAAATTCTCACACAAGTACAATAATAGCAAGGCTGACTAATTGGCTACTCTTTGCTTTTCCACCTCGTGGTGAATTCAGAATTTTGCAATGACCCCTTCTTTTTCTGTAGAGGCAAAATCACACATCCCACTAATCCTACATATTTAGTGTTTGGGTCTGCATGTTGGGAATGAGGGCTTATGCCTGGGGAGGTACATGCTAACCACTGCTGTCCAAATTCTGCAAAATCTCCCTTGACATGGAGCTGAAACCAATGGGATTTCCTCCAAGAGAATGTCTGCTTCTGGCAGACAGGATGTTTTTGTAGGTCAGGGATTATCTTCAATGTGATAAGTGTGAAAAAAGTTCAGTCCTTATTGATGAAAGAAAATAAGATCAGAGGAGTATCAAGTCAGAATTGCAAGCTGTTGCGGACTCAGATTTCTCTATTCATGGAGACTTTTACCCTGTTTGATTGACATCTCTATTCAAATTCCCATGTAAAAAATGTCTATCCCTGACTAAATCTAAAATATTTCATGTCCTAAACAGCTTATAGAAAGAAAAATGGTGCTTCTTGTCCTTTACAGAGGAACTCAGTTCAATATCCAACACACAGATGGGAAACTGAGAAGCAGTCTCAGAGTAGAGGGCTGCCACACTGCCTTACTCTGGGATGTTTCCCATCTCCAGCAAAAGTTGGGCTGATCTGTTCATGATTTTGTTATGCAAGCAGGGTAGACTGATGTGCTGATATCGCCCACATGGTGAAGATGATTCCCAACCCTGCCTGTAGGATCCAGCAGGCTGATGCAGAGGGGTTGGAATCAAGCAGAGCAATGTTGAGGTACCAGTCATTTTTCTGTAGTTAAGGCTGTATCAGCCTTCCACTAGAAGTATTCCACTGGAACACTTGTTTCGAGAGGTTTGTACCATTAAGCCTGGAAAATGAGCTCTGGACAGAAATTTGACAAAAAACTGTTCCAAGCAGGGGCAATAATTTCTTTTCGAGGGCATGAAGAAATGCCTGTATATTTTTGTTGCTGAGAAAGAAAAGCAGGGAAAAACCAGGCATTTTGAAGATAAAAGTGTGCTGAAAAATAAATGCCTAAAGTAAATGAATCAAAAGTGGAAGTTTATGAGATAAAAACCTCATAAAAATGGAAATTTAGGCTTAATTTTTTCCAAGTTTTCTTACAGACACTTTCCTGTTTGAAGAAAGTATTTTTCTATTTGGACTTTGTTATAAATTAGTTAAGTCTGTACCACAGGCTGCACTTTGAAGCATAGAAACATCTTCTATTTATTTCAACAGAGTTATGCTCTCAGAATTTTCAAAAATAAATAGGGAAATTTTGAAGAGGTTGAGAGCACACAGAGAAGAATAAAGTACAAAATAAGTTGAGCTGCAAAAAGAAGATAGCCTCAGGGAGCAGGAAAGAGAAACTCTGTTTTAATGAGGAAGCAGGAAAAAATGAGAATAGTGTTGTGGACACACTGGTATGTCAGAGAAGAAACAAAGGGAGCTAGGAAAGATGAACCACTTCACATTTATTTAAGCAGAGTTTTGACTGCTTGTGTGGGCAAGAAAGCCAGATCCTTGTGTCTGACCTGAACATCCATAACCCACCTCAAATTTGTGGTTAAAGATGTTTTCCATGGCTATGGGTAGGATGAGCATCCAAGTTTCACATTGCATCCTTTGCTTTTAAACCATGAACGAGGTAGAAAGAGATGGAGAAAGGGTTGAGGAAAAAACAATTGGGAAAAGCCTCTAGGATTAAAAAGAAAAGCTTCCAGAAAATTATTTTACCTGACTGCCATATCAGAAGAAGAATTGACACCTCTTCAGTGTTGGGCAGGTGAGGTGTTGTGCAGAGCTCTGAAGTGAGAAGTGGGAATCTCTCAAAGAACACCTCTAAAAATGCCCTTAAAGTCTTCTTGGTCAGAGGTGTACCTGCTTGTGTCAGCCTGTGAGCTGCTGTGGTCACAAATTCCAAGTTACTCCTGGGAAAATGATGAATTCCTGCAGTTAGCATGAGGTTTGCACCAGGGGTTCATGGTATTGCTGCTCATGAGAAGGCAGAGAGAGAACAAGTGGGGCATTAAATACCTGCACTTGCATATATATGTACATTGTACATGTATATTGTACATTTAATGGACAATACCTGTACATTAAATACCTGCACTTGCATCTTTCAGCTCTCACCCACACACAGCTCTGCCAGGTAAGGAAGCAGTTCTGAATCTCCTCCCCAAGGGTTTATGAAAACAAGCATGGAATCCTTCCCTTGCTGAGGTTGAACACCCTGTACTGACTTGGTGTGTGACATTGTTTATGCAAGACTATGGGGAAAAGAATCATTTTAGCTGATGGATGAGGTGCTTTCCATATCCAGTTTCCTTTTCTGTTCAAATGCCTTTTGCCTGTGTAAAAAATTATGAAAGAAGAATCAGAGCTTTATCTGTCTATAATAATTTGGTTACACTCCAAACAATGTTTCACCTGTTTTCCACTTCACCTTAATTTTCTCAGATATCCCCAGTAACCCTGTTTGTTTAAAGCCTCGTTGGAGGAGGCGCTGCCTCTTTGTGAAGAATCCCATTTCCCCAACACTACAGCACGTCTCCTGCTCACTGACTGCCTAACTTTGCTTCCTTACAGTGTTTCCTAGGAGATCAAATGGGAGCTTGAAGTACTCAAAAACCTAGTGTTGCAATGAAAAATAACTTATTAAAGTTTATAATTACTGAAAAATTAATCAGAGACTTAGCATGGTACTTGCATAAAGACAATAAGCCAAGCTCTTGTCATAGTGAAATATGGAATAACTACGTTGAAATAAATCTTAATTATGCTAGAGTTACTACTCAGTGTGACTTAATTAGGAGTAGAGCAGTAAAAGCCTTTGGGGAAAAAAAGAACGCTGATTACACAACCACTTAACTGCATATTCTTCCTTCCCCCCCAGTTCTTTTCTTTCCCATCAGAGAAAATTTCAAAACTTGAGCTGTTCAAGGAACTTGAATACACATTAACATGTGGCAGGTTCTAAATAGGAATTGTTTAAAGTAAAAAGTTGAGAGCAATAACCCTGAAGATAATCTTTAAATTATGCATGCAAGGTGTTATGCATCCATATCTACCCTAACCTTAAAGAGTGCATTGCTTTGTTAGGCAATAAATTTATGAAACAGAGAATGGTTTAAGTTGGAAGAGACCTTTAAAACCATCCAGTTCCAACCACCTGCTATGGGCAGCACACTTTGCACTGCTCCAAGCCCTGTCCAACCTGGCCTGGGACACAACCAGGGATGGGGCAGCCTCAGCTTCTCTGGGCAACCTGTGCCAGGACCCTCTTACCCCCATAGTAAAGAATTTCTTCCAGAAATGTAATTTAAACCTACATCAAATACTGGACTACAGAGATGAAGAGTTAACTCTAATTAAAAACAAAACAAAACAAAAAAACCCCAGAAGATTAGATTAAAATAGCTCACAGAGCAAAGTGTAAAGAAATAGACCTTCACTGCAGCTCCTGAGTGCAGCATGCAGCTATGGCTATAGAGTATAGACATATATATTGTTCAACAAGCACACCAGCAAGGTAAGAGGTTCATTTGTCATGGTATCACTTCTTACCAGATAGAAAACATGCAAAGTCAAATATATCATGGCAATAAATCTGTTGACTACAAAAGAGTTATCTCAACAATGAATTCAAAGCAATATACTCTGAGGGAATGAAACCAAACCAAGCAGGAGATGCACATAGGGCTCCTGGAAGATTATCTAGATCGTAAATAAAATCAGACATTAAAGGAATATGCACAGTATTGCAGGGGATTTATGGGAACTGGGGAAAAAGGTGTGCAATGAAGATCCAATATGCAGCATCTTATCAGAGTGTCAAATGGCTTGGCATGAGCTATGTGCTTTCCTCACAGGTGCTTATGCAGCTCCAGTTAAACTGAAAAGGTGCTGTAGAAAAATGTATAATGTACTGAAAAGAATTGAAAGGAAAAAAAAAGTAAAAACAAATAGAAAGAATTAAAAAATATGGACTCTCCATCCCAAAATTATTCCAGTTTTCCTTGTTCCACAGAGACTGATGTATCTGCAGAAGTAAAGGATGCACTGGTCTTTTTTGGTGGATGTGGAAATTGGTTGAAAAAAACCCCAAAATTACATTATTCCAAGATGTGGTTTGTTTTCTGCTTCGCTCCTGCATTGGCAGAGAAATAAAAGCTTCTAGTCTCAGTGTGTGATCAGTATTTGATGCCTATTATAGAAGTGCTACTGCACATGCATGACATTGAGAGGAGTTGGTTTGACACCTCATCAAATTCTAGTTCTTTTGTGTGAGTCCACCTTTAATATTGACATTTTCTGATGTCTTGGCTTACTATTCTCTGCTATGGGAATTCCAGTTTTTTAAACAATCTATTGTGCATAAAACTTTGGAAGCAAAACATAAAATTTGGGCTGAGTTATTCCTGGGACTTATCCCAAAAGTTGCAGCTTGGGAGGCATGTTTATAATCTTTTCTCTTTCTCTTGATATTTTGTCATTTTAAGTGGGGTTAATCTTTCCAAGCCTGGAGGAGTCTGCACTGCTGATGTCTGTGTTTGGACCAATTGCTGAGCTTCCTTGATCACTGATGGACAGAAATCTGCATTTAAAAAATGTGATTTATTTACTCCTAATATACAACTGTAAAATGGATCAGAAGTGTCTGTCACTCTCTTATGGCTGCAAAGGAAGTTCCTATATAAATATCCACATTACTAATATCTGAAGTTAGGTGAGATGAATCCTGGCTTTGATGGCTTTGGAAATTGCTATTTCCCTCAACACAATGCATGACAGACATCCCTGGGATACGTCTGGGCAGTGCAAGAGAAGACCAGGAATTTCCCAGGTGACACCTCCAGAAGTGATAACCAAGGGTCACAGTGCTGCAAAAATCCAGGTTTTGTGTGGACAGTGGAGGAAATCTAAAAAGAGGGAAGCTTGGCATTCACAATGGACTGTTCAAAATAGGATGGATACTGCACAATGTCATAAATGCCAATCAAGGTCAGTAAAAACTTCCCAACTAGAGACACGTCTGAGCCATAACCCAACATTAAAACATCCCCTGCTTCTAAACCTTACTGAACTATTTAGATCTCAGTTCTGTGTCTGGCCCTTGAATATTTTGGGTCAAACCAGTAACCTTGATGTAACCTAGCTACCCCTGAAGTTTAGATCTGGATTCAAACTTTGGAAGCTTTGCCTGTCTAGAAAGTTTCTCTCTCTCTAAGACATGTTGCACTCAAAAGTTTCTTCGAACAATCAAGAGTTTTGACCACTCCTAAAACACAGAGGTCATTTTTGGCAAGTGATAATGGCAAAGTACAGAAAATATAGAGAAGAGGTGAAATTGCATTCCTTGGAAACAGAAGTAGCTCATGAATATTAGAACTGGCATTCAAATGGCTTTTTTTTTTTTTTGTACTGCAGGTGGCTTTTTTTTCTGGCTCTCCCTAACCATGAAACAGTAGGAAGAGGTGAGACATCAAAGAATTAACATCTTGCAGAGAGCTTTTTAGTAAAACATATGTACACACCCTCGTCAGCAAACTCTGCAGGTTTGAGACTGAGTTATCAGCCACAAATAGACATGTATGCACATTTTGGAAGGCAAACAGCTTCCAGATTATCTTTTAAAGACACCCACAAGTAATACAAAGTAGACATAGACACTTCAGATAGTGATATCTTTACATAGTGTCCTCATGGATACTGTAGGTTCAGGAAGACATTGCTCATGGAGGTGATGCTATAGCATATTCCAGAAAGTAGAAAGCAAGCCCTTTTAAAATACTGAAAGGAGAGATCAACATGGCAAGAAGCTCCAGTGCAGAACTGGGCCAAGAGCAAACTGAAATGGCTAGATCTGTTTTCATCTCTTCCCTTGGGCTACTAAGCTGAATAGTTTATAAAGCAGAGAAAGTCATTCATAGTCCTTTACAGTACAATTTCTAGTGCCACGTAGTAACTGAGGATTTACTGCACTCTCCTGTGAAATTTCAACTGCCATAACAAAGCTTTATGTTGCAGATGATCAACACTCAAATATTTAGGAACAATAATAACAGTAAAAAAGATATTTCACCCTTCCCTCCCCTTCCCACAGGGGACCAATCTGTCTTACAACTAGGGGTTGATCCGGCCCCATGCAAACCTTTACAAGGTGTTTTTTTTTTAGAGTGTGGCAAGTTTCTTGAATAATGTTTTGCTTAAAGAAGGGGAAAATCCCACTTCCTGCAGCATATTGCAGGGACCAGCAAACATATCTCTTCATCCCTTGGACCAAATATACAACGATAATACTGTGCAGTACTGAGCTGACTCAGCTGCTACATGGTCACATTGTGCCTGTGAAATGCAATCCATCATTATGTTTAAAGCGCCTGCTTGATTAATATTCAGTATTTAATGTCAACACTGATAAATTAGGATTCAGAAGTGTTACACTGCAGGAACTGCAAACAGTGCTGCAGTGACGATGGCCTGGGTTAGTTTTGTGAGATCTGTTAATTCAAGGGGAAATTAATAATTCATAAATACCAAAATATGTGCATGGTATTAACTACCAGCTGTGTCCTCCTGGGAAAACAGTGATATGTCACATTTAAAGGAACTAAGTGTTAGATTTCCAAATGGCTATGATTATTTCTTCTCCTGTATAAATACTACCTCTATCCCTTTGCCATATTTGCAATAATGCTTTAATTGTGGTGTTACAGATACACAAGTTATACTGGATTTGGGAAGTACTTTGGCTTAGATAGTTTTAAACATTTACTTCCCAAGTGCATAGGTTTCATCTTAACTAACTTGCTCAAGAAAATAAAAAATTACCACGGCATTTTCAATTTCTCTTGGTCTTGTAACCTTTTCTCTTTTGAAATATTATTTAGTTTTCTTCCATGGACATTTTTTTTCCAAACAAATCTACCATTTTCGCTACTGTTTACTTAATGGTAACACTTTTTTTCACCTTTGCTTTAGTCCTACATATGACAAAATAAGCAATTCCCATTAGAGCTACAGTTTGAGACTCAGGAACACTTAATGACCAACAGACTCTTCCCTGGTGGAGAATGAGGATTCAAAGGAAACATTTGAAATTATTTCACTTTCATTATTTTTGTTAAAAAAGTTTGCACCTTGAGGTGTCATGAATACCCCTTCTTGATCTTCCTTTGCCTTGTCAGACCTGGCCAGCACAAGCAGCTGAGATCTTTGCTCTATTTTCCCTGCATCTCTGTGCAACACTTTTTAAAAAAGAGAATATACTATTATATTTTTCTAAGCCTTTCAGACTGCTGTAACATGATCAGGATTCTCCTGAATCTCTATGCATTCGATTTCTTCTCGTTCCTTCCTTTTGGCCCGTTTCTTTTTCTTGTGATGCTTTTTGGAAGGTGGGAAAAAGGTTAGAAAGACGGGCAAAATAACAAAACAGTGCAGAAGTGTGCAACTGCCAGCAAGCAGCAAGCATTTGAACAGTGTGAAGGTCAAGTTTGAAGGCACAAAGAGAAGGGGGACCAACCCGATAAGAAAGGAAGAAACGTTCTGCAAAATGGCTGTCCCATGTTCTTGGAGGGAGTTCTTTATACACTGAGTTCGGGTGTGCTCAGTAGCTAATACAAATGTATAAAGCAGGGGTGCACAGTGATCTATGGCAAAATTCAAAGTGTAGATAAGGCACAGTATAGAAATGCAATCCATGTCTACATTCCATAAGGTCATCAAGCCAAGGACACCCAGCTCTATTGAGGTGACACTGAGAATTAACCAGAAATTTCCCAGAGGATGGATAACCAGGAAAAAGGTCAGTATTAACACCAGCAGGATGCCAAAACCAGAAATCAGGACAGGCATAGTTACTGATAAACCATAGTGGTCCATGAAAACAAAAGTAGGGTTGAACACAATGAACTTGATGCTCTGTATAAGAGATAGCGGCCTCAGCTTCTCCAGCAATTCCACCGCTTCCCTCTGTGTGTTTTCACTAGTCCTGGCCACAAGGTACAAACGAGAAGCAATTATGTTGTTCTCATCTCCAGCTTTGGAGAAAATGATGTCATTTTTGAAGTGCTGGAATTCTGGCTTTTTTAAAAAGGAGCTCTGGAGGATGCTGATAAAGTCACTTTTGTTGGTTGCACTGATGTTACCCACTCGAAGGTATTGGTAATACTGTTCAATCCAGGACACAGTGTTGAACCCCTGGCTGAGTGTTTTTAGGTCTTCTTGCACGGTACCATTCCAGTACTCCAGAGGTTCGTAGATGTAGAAGCCTATCACGGGGCTGTAGTTGCTGAAATACTTTTGCTGTATGAGGGCATAGGAGACACTTGGGGACTCACTGGCAAGAAGGTTGATGATGTTGGCTCCGTCATTAATCTGTAAGCACCCCATAAAGGAGAAAGAGGCATAGATGAGATACAGTATCACCACAAATGGCTTGACGTAGATGTTGGTAATCCACTCATTGTAGTGCTCTCGGAGGAAATGCTGGATAAAGTGATGCTGGTACGGGTTGGTCTCGTGGTGGGAAGTGTGCTGATGGCCATCATTCATCATGGTCTGGAACCACACGGGTTTCCGGTCCAGGTACTCTGCCGAGGGGATTTTACAGCAGAAGATGCTGTGGTACCGGTTCTGCTCCAGCTGGCCAGCAAAGACCAGGCAGGAGCCAAAGAAAGAGAAGATGTAGAAGTAGTTCAACAGGATGGAGACACACATGTTCTGGCAGAAGACTTTTACAGCTTCGATGTTGGTGAAAGGGCTCGCCCCCATGCCGAAGGCTATGAAGTACAAGGAGCTCGTCATGGTGTAGGAGACCATGACATCTGAGTAGGCATCTGCTACTCGGTCCTTGAATGGCAGATTCTCTCTGGTCCGACGCCATCCCGAAAGAAGTTCAAACACTCCCTTGGTTCCGTGACCTGAAATGAGAAAACAAAGTCTGTGTGTGCATGCATATAGGGGTCCAATCATCCCCCAGATGTTTCATCCACCAGCAGTAAAAAAATACCATCAGCTAAATTTTGTTATGTTTTTTTTCACTGGTTTTTATCTTAAATGTCTATATAAAGCTAAGTACCACATTCACCTGCAGGTGCTTAAATTAACAGTCCTGATATTCTAAGACTCTCCATGCTCAGAAAAAAAATGAAGACACTAATTGATTTTAATGGACATTGAATTAGCTCCCAAATGGACTGCAAATACAGGAGAACATGAAGTTTGGTTCAAGTCTGGGATTCATTCTAAAAATTCCTATTGTCATCTTACTACATCTTTCAAGGTGTAAGGGATTAAACTTGAAACACTTAAAAATACAAGTAACATTTTCTTCTAAAGGGTATAAATTAAAGGGATTATTTGAGAAATGAGTGGTTATGACCAAGATTGGGACACCTTTGTTCTTTGTACATGATAAAGGAAAAATTATGCTGTAATTACAAATAACCAGAGTAATTTGTGTCATGATTCTCTGCCTACTGAGTGAAATTGGAACTGTTCAATGATAGCACACAAGTTTGCATGCTATGAAAATTGACATGCTGGTGGTACTGATGGAGAGTAGAATACTGACTAAGCCATTGGTCCACATTAATTGTCTAGAAAATGTATGGGTTTATTTTCTGTGATTATATCTGTGTCTCTTTCTGCTATCCAGAGCTCCTCCTGGTGACAAGGAGCTCTCTTAGCTTATGTGAGAGGACATTCAGAGAAGTCAGATGTGATCAGTTTTCCATGACAGGTTCTGACTTTGTATTCCATTCCTAAGTGTTTTAGGGGTACAATATTTTAATAAACTAAAATTTAATACAGATTTACTTTCATTTTACTTGTCACAGTCACAGTCTAGGAACTTTACAGCTTTTAAATTTTGTGACAGAATGGTAAAGCTGAAGCTGATCTTACTGGAAAAGTTTAACAAATAAAAGTTATATATCATGTAAATATATCATATATATCGTATTCATATAATGTGTATGTTGTAAAGAATATATATACACATGCACTTTTTTTTTTTTTTACTATTAGGTAATTTCATCTTGGGGTAAAATAGAAAAAACAATATTCAAAAAAACCCATCCAAAATGGTTTGGCTTTCAAATAAGGATTAAACTTGGCTTTTAAATAATAATTAAAACAATTAAAACAGTTAAAATAATTAAAACCACAAATTTAAATTTGGATTAAAAAGTGAAAAGTTCTCTTCATTTTGGATCTAGCCCTGAGAAAATTCTGGCCAATGTAAGGAGACACACTGCTGAGCAGAAAAAGAAGTAGGAGAGATTGCAGAGGTTTCTGCCTCTATTTGTGGGCCTTCATGCTCTGTAGTAGAAGAATTGCATGAACCAAAGCAGGCACAAATCAAATTTTCTCAGATCAAACACAGAAATATGACAGCAGGAGACTTGCAAATAACCAAGTGTGTGCAACCAAAGGTCTGTTGAGTTTGTCTTTAGATTTAAATTGTTTGGATTCATACAGCTGTTTATGTTGCCCAAAGAAGACTCCTGACAGCCGTTCTAGACAGGGAAAATTACAGCATAAACTGTTAGGTTCTGTGAATGTACCTGCTCTACTGCAGATCAGTGTCCCCAGTGAAAGATAAACATGCAGCAGTACAGAAGTCTTGCAGTTAGCAAAAAGCCTGTGAGTAAATGCTGCTCTCTTATGAACCAGCATCTCAGCTCAGGAGGGACCTTGAACTCCCTGGTAAGTTTAGGGTGAGTTGTTAAAATTCTCATGGCACAGCTGTCTTGCACACTGTCAGTTTTGGGCCATCAAGCAGAAAGGATTGTCTCCTGCAGCTGAATAAATCTGCAGAATCAAGGGACTTGAATGAAATTTTTATACAATAGTAGCAAGTGTTTAATTCTCCTGCAGGGCGTGGACCAGGCTGGCTGGTCACCACTTCAAGGGCCCATGTCCTGGCATAGCTAAATTTATTGGTACAGAAACCACAGAACCATTTAGGTTGCAGGTGATCTTTAAGATCATCGAATCCAACCATTAACTCAGCACTGCCAAGCCCACGACTAAACCATGGCCCTCAGTGCCACATCTGCACATTTTTTCAATGTCTTCAGGGATGGTGATTCCACCACTTCCCTGGCCAGTCTCTTCCAATGCTTGACAACCCTTTCAGTGAAAAAAAATTTCCTAATATCCAACTTAAACCTCCCCTGGAGAAACTCCACGCCATTTCCTCTGGTCCTATCGCTTTTTACCTGAGAGAAGAGACAAGCCTCCCCCCGACTGTCCCCTCCTGTCAGGAGTTGTGCAGAGCCAGCAGGTTCCCTCCTGAGCCTCCTTTTCTCCAGGCTGAGCCTCCCCAGCTCCCTCAGCTGCTCCTCATCATCATCATCCTTGTGCTCCAGACCCTTCCCGAGCTCCATTCCTTTCTCTGGACACGCCCCAGCACTGGAATGGGTGAAGCAATGCTCTATCAGCTCTAACAACAATGAGCAGTAATATGGACTTTTCTCTCCTTATTCCAAAATCTCACTTTTCTGCCTTCTTGTAAGTTTATGTCCACAGTTTTATTTTTGCCATGTTTCTATTGCTATTAATTTATAAATGGTAACATATCATGTTGTCAGTGTTGAGTACCTGGGTGCATTTAACCTTGGGGTAGCTACACAAAAACTAATATAGAGGTGCTTTTTTTCAAACATATATGTGAAGAACTGTGCAAGAGTGTGCACTAATGTGTGTGCCCAAACTTGTGATAATGTGCAAAATTAAAACACTGTAATTAAACTCTAAGCTTTTTTGCAAATAGAATAAATACTATCTTAAGGAAAAAAAGTATTGATATTAGTAGCTTCTTTAAGTATCAAAATTGGCACTGATTTTCTTATGATTCTTATTATACAAAAGTTAAATTTCCATTTTTTTCCCTTTTATAAGTAACTTCAGTTCTAGCACACAAACACAGGTATTGGGGAATACAGTGCAGCAATTCCCTTGCTGACACAAGAGGAAATTTTTGCCTGACTGGTTTTCCCAGGTCATTACTCTGACATCAAGTTTTCCAGTCAGTATCTGTTGTTCTCCCCAGATAAGCAGGTCTATTCCCTTCTCCCAACAAGGATGAAATACTCCATTTTTCCTGAATGTTTTCTGACAGTTCTCAAGATTCAGACAACATAGTCACTCTATAAAATTCTGTTCCTTCAACTTCATTCCTATTTCCACAACAACATTGACAGTGGAGTTAAGTTCACTGAGCAGCTCTAGGAAGGTTCAAAGGGATTTTGGCTCTGGGTCAAAACTGCCAAGTTTCTCTGGTACTAACACGACATGAATGAAGTACAGCAATTTTTTATTTGCTGGACAGGCAATGGCCTATGACTACTTTACAGGAAAGGAGACAAGAATTTTTTATTCTATTATTTGTGAGGGTAGGATAGCAAGAAAGGGAGGCCTTCATAGAGAAGATGAAAATAAATAATGCATTGTGCCTCAAATTTAAAAGCACAAGATTAATTATGAACAGAATTTAAAATAAGTTGGAAGAGGATAGAGATAGAAACAAAAAGAGTGAAATGAGAGATTAAAGACCACTTGATTGCATTAAATTCAACCTACCTGGAGAAATGAATCAATTAAAAGTTAAGCCAAAGCAATCTCTGAACAATTAGAAATCAATTCACAGGATCAATGTAGGTGGGATGTTCCAAGAAGAATGGAAAGAAGAAGCAAAATATCTATCGTCAAAAAGGAGGACTGGAGCACTGTTTTGAAATGGGGCATGATTTTTTTCACTGAATCATAGAAAGATTTGGTTTGGAAAGGACTTTTAAAATCACCTAGTTCTAGACCTCTGCTGTAGATGACATTTTAAAAAATTAAAGAAAATAGGCTGAATGCCCTGGAGAAGAAAACCAGCAAAAAATAGCCTGTTATTGGTACATGAAAATCATAGAACAACTGAGTGAGTTGGATTTTTTTCCTCCTCATAGACTGAAATGCCAGTGTGGACTTAACAACATTCAACATAAAAAGGTATAATAAGGGCAACAATCAAGTCTTTCTCATTTCACCATGGAGAAGGAGAATAAGTCATTGGTTTCATTTGGAAAACAAACCCCAAAACCCATTAAATTAGATTACAGAAAAATCCAAAACTTACTTTCTTCAATTAAGCTTCATTAAACCCTGGAACTCATAATCTGAGGAGGTGATAAAGTCTTCTTCATTGCAAGTCTAAAGGTCAGATTAATAAATGTTAATGTAGGTGCTGGGCACATCCTGCCAGTGCTGGGGAGCAGATTCTGTTCACATTCCTGAGGTCTCTTACTTGTGTACCATCATACCTTACTCTGTCTTGAGATGCTTAAGATCTTTTAAGCATGAAAAACAATGTCTTCAGTGTTTTCTTAACCAAAGCATGCCCTTCCAGCATTTAGCTGTTGCTTCTGTCACACTCAGCTTCTTTGGATGGAGTTTGATGTGCATTTATCATTCCTCATAACAGCCATGGGTACCCAGCCTGAAGCCATGAGGCTCTGCTGGAAGGAGAGTTGCTGCTGCTGCCAGCTTTTGTAAACTTTCTAGGAAGGAAGATCAGGATGACTCTGCACTTTTTTTGGCACCAAGACATAAAGAAGATTATTTGCTGCAATAGTGATAGCAGTCAATGTGATGATAACCTTGGTGTCTACATTATATTTCAAACAAACAAAAAAAAGTCTTAGAAATGCCATAGCACAGATTACTCAGCATTCTGCACTGTGGAATCCAAGTATTGTACTCAGATTTCATTAACAGCCACACATGTAACTTGTACTGTATATGGAGGATGAGGAGGCAGACTTCTTTTAAATCATAGTGATGGGCAGGAAGTAGATACCTTTTTTTTTTCTTTATTTTTTTCCCTGGGGATAGGCAATTCAAGTCCTAGAAAATTTGTCTAGTTTTTTCTAATAAATGCCCCATAAATGCCCCATATTTTTTTCTAATAAATGCCCCATAATGATAATTAGGAGCATACTGAAGCACAGAATCATGGAATCATACAATGGCTTAGGTTGAAAGGGACATTAAATACCATTTAATTCCAACTCTATGCCATGGACAGGGACACCTTCCACTAGACCAGGCTGCTGGCTCATTGCACTCTCTTATTCAGGTTTGCTGATTTGAAATACACCCTATTTTAGAGAGTTTAGGTTCAAATAATTGTTTTTTTTATAGAGGAACAACTTAGCATCTCAACACACTGCAGTGTAGGATGCACTTGTTCTTCTGCTATATCACTAATATTAGTATCATTAATATTGGTATCCCCTCTTACATTTAAAAACTGAAGCACAGAGATTAAGCAAATTAATCACAGTCACCAAGGACTCTGCATCTCAGGGAAGGAATAAGCAATAGAAAAAATTATTAAACCACTTCTTTATAAAGAGTCAGTAAATCCTTAGGGATTTTGATGTAGAAGACAAAGAAAATTTGAAGATTGGTTATACTTTAGGTAGCAATAGGAAATGTGTACCTTAATCTAGATCCCATTCCATAGAGGTAAATCTCAGGACAATGCATCCAGATAAGAAGCGGACCCTAACCACAACACTGAGTAAAGTAATTCCCAGCTTGATTAAGGAGAAGGAAAAAATAGAGAACGTTTTTTCAAACTAATTTAAAATGTAGGTAGGAAAAAAATGGTTTTAATTTTACATCTCTCTGGGTACTTGTGAAGTGATTGTAATTGAATTGTTCACATCGTTGGGTTGTTGACCATTTCTTCTTTACTTAGTTTTGCTTTTGCTTTAGTGGCCTCTGGGAGGGTCTGATGAGGCAGCTGACGAATGAAACCACTCTCAATGTGGCTACTGGTTTACCCTTTCTCCAGAATCTCAGTACTAGAGGTGAAGTCAGACCTTATCCTGCCAGTAAAATGCCTGGGGTGGCTCAGATTTGGGGATAGAGGGTCTAACTGTGGCAGTGATGTGCTGATGAGTAGCATTGTCCAAAGGGAGGTGTGTTCTTGAGCCATAGGAATTTTCAGTGGTATCACAGAATTTACATGCTCTGAATGTCACAGGGCTTATAGCAACTACAGCAAAACATGAAGTCCAGTCAGGATCTCCTGCTGAAGCTCCTGCAGAAATTTTGTTTTCACTAAACCTATACTTCTTCATTTCATTTGGTATTTGGAATTTGATGATATTTAAAAGGATTTAAACAGAGAAATCTTTTCCAGGTCCATTCTCCTGTGAGGTCACTACATGCACAATTTCTTCTCTAAGCAGATTATGCAGAAGTGCTGACAGAGGGGTTTTACACCCTGCTACACCTTTCTGTCTCGAAAAGCATTCAGGGTAGAATTCTTCTTGTAAGTAACAGATCTCTATCATAATAAATTGTCTAATTTAACAAGCTGGGTTTTATAGAAAAAATATTTAACCAAGTACAAGAAACCTCAGCCTGCTGAGCCATCGTCTTTAGTGACAAGGACCTCAGGAAAATCTCCAGTGCTGCACAAGCGATTTCATTATTGCTACATTTTAGTACTTCTGATAAACACAGAATATGCACTTAAATTCATCACAAGTATCATCAACAAAGTCAGTTATACATAATAGATATTTTGATTTCCTTCAAATATTTCTGCCAGACTATGGCCACTTAGCCATAGGCCTGAAAATGTCAATACTTCCAGCTTCCAAATTTTGGTGTATCCCCATTGCAATATGAACCTCATTTAAAAAGTAGCAGTGCATCGTGGACCACTCCTGTTAAATATACAGACTATTCCTCCATGTGTACTCTGAGTAATTGCATTTATTTCGACTTGCATGAGCACTTCTGAAAGTCTCTTAAATAATTCTGGGAATTTCCAATGAGACCAAAACATAAAAGCATTGGGATCCTCACAAGCATTTTGGTGGAGCCTGGCAGACAGCAAACCCATGATTGTTTGAGGCTGAGGAGCAGTGGGGAGAGAGGCAAACATTTGGTTCTGTCTGGAGCTGCCTGTATAATTGCATTTCAGAAAAGCTCACTATCAGCCTAACACTGCTCCCATGAAATTCTGCCAAATTCTCAACCACAGCTGCAGCTGTAGATGCCTGTACAAGAAGAAAATTGTGTAAGGATGTAGCAGTCACAGCTGTAGTTCCTCCCTTGCCTTCCAATCTCCTAAGAAACACCAACCTATAAATTAGATTAACACCAATCTGTTGGAAACACAGATTAAAAGTGGTGGTTCATGCTCTTTTAGTCTCCTGTCTGATATGTTCCCTCTTCAGGTAATTCGTTCCACAGACCTTGGCAGCCCCCTCGTTCTACCATTTCCTATCCAACTCAAAATAAATGTCCCAGACTACACAAAGAAGCCCAAACATAAGCAAGCAACTATAGGAACTGAGCTGAATCACATGGAGATCATTTACTTACTCATCACATCCCTTTGGCACCTCCTTGATCTTTCATCAGTTTCTGTCTCTCACTTTTCAGGCTGTCAAGGCAAGCACTGCTATCCCTGTTTACACAGAGACCACCAGAGTGGGACCTTGATCTTGGTTTAAATTAAGATTAATTAATGCTAACAAGAATTTGGCATCTCTGATTTTGAATCTTATCCAGTTTGGGATCTTTCTTATTGAAAAGACCTTTCCAGAGCTTCCCCATAAGCATCCCTGGGAAGAAGCCCAGGATGAGCCCTGGAGATAAGCCAAAGATCTGCTAGTCCAGACAAAAACGTTTCTAACTGAACTGTAATGACACATCTTTGTATTCAAGGTTCACTTGCTACAGTTCATTTTAAGGTAAAATTTTACATTTTTTCATGCCTAGAAATTATTTTTCTTTTTCTAAGGAACAGAAATATTAAATAGCACCCCCTGCATTGAAATAGAGCTGAACATGGGGAATGTTTCAATGAATGTGATTAATAATCAGGCTGCACACCTCATTAAGGGAGATTTACATTTGAGTTAATGTATATGGCTTGCAAATTGTGCATAAAGCTGGAATCCTGCTTAGTTTTCTGCTGTGCTTAGCAATGAATTAAAATGCTTTTTGCTGTTTCTCATTTAAGTCTTTTAATGAATATTGTAAGCAAGAACTGCACATATGGAAACTGCTATTTATTGATGAGAGTTTAAGTGACATACAGAAGACAAGACAATTAATTTAGATCAAGTCTGGAATGAATTTATTATATACTCATTTATGCTAAAAGCATAGTAAGGATTTGTGATGCTGATCGGAACACTTTATCATCTGGATGTGATAATCCAGCAACATCCAGAAGAATGAGGTACTAGTGAGACTCAAGAAAGGAAAATATTTTAATCGAGTGTAGGTTCTGGCATCCAGCAAAAATAATCTGTACTTGTATCATCATAGAAACAATACATTCGGTAATTTTCTGCTTTCTGGCAAAGATGGAGCCATAATAGATTCTTCAAAGAAAAGTGGTTAAATAACTCAAGAAGAAAATAGATGTGAAAAAATACATTTCCAAAAAATGACCAGTGCCTTTGTAGGTTTGATCAAATGAAGAGAGTGAAGAACTGTTTGAAGGGACAAATTTCTGGAGTTTTATCCATGAGGAAAGTGTATAACATAATCATTGGTGGGACCCAATTGTGAAAGGAGAAAACTTTTACCTTTCAGTGACAAGATCAATTTGACTGCACAATCTGAAGTCTCTGTACTGCAAGATTCCAGACATAACAAGCAATGAGCAGAAAAAGTTCATTCTTCACTTTCCCCAGTGATATTCTTGTAACAACCAATGTCCCCTTCCTGCAACAGATGGAAAATCACCTGGGGAAAGCTTTGTGGGGAATTATCTCCTCTTGAATGGTATATAGTCACTCTAATCACAAATATTTTTCATACATCCCCGAAATCTAATGGGGCAGCATCTTTTCACTGACTATAGAGCTGGTGTTGGGGTTAACTTGGTTTGAAACACACTAAAGAGAGTGAGTGCTGCATCTTGGCTGAATTTCAATTGCTATCCCAGGGACAAGTTCCAGCTGAGTAAAGCAGGGCTAGCCTCTACCTAGATAGTTACCAGGTCAAATCCTGTCAAATTCCTACACTAATAATTCCTATTTGGAAATTACTCCAGCTGGTGACACTGTGGTGCAGAGCACAGCACCTCTGCTGCTCTCCTGGACACTGAGATTTCCACCTAGACTGCTTATCTTGATGTAGCAGCACACCTTTACTGCAATGAAGAGAGAGCTTCAGAGCAAAGGGAATGAACCTATCTGCTGACAGGGTGATATTTTTAACAGTTGTTAGTGCAGGATTTGCTGACATCTGTTTACTTCAGAAAAGGGATGGGAAGGCAGAGAGGGAGGCGACATTGGCCTTTTGCTTCTGTTTGCTGGGAGTGAAGGAAATACAGGGACTGACTCAGCAACTTGAAATAGGTATTAAATCTTCCTTTCCCTTCCCAAAAAGCCCCATTTCTGCAATGCACAGGAAGGTGCTCTAGTGCCCTTGCCAAGCCTGGGACAGCATTGGGATCACTGCAGCACCAGGGCTCTGGCTCAGGCTGTCCCACCAGTGGGACTGCTCAAGCTGAGAGGCATCCTCACATCCTCACATCCTTATCTGGCTGCTCCAGGTCACAGACAGCTGCCAAGCAGCCAATGCAGCAATGTAGCTGCTGCCCTGCTCTGTGAAACACAAACTGAGCTGCTCACATAGCAATGCTCCTGCAGAGCAGCAGCCCCCTCCCATATTCCCAGTGTGTCCCTATAAATTTAGCCAGGTTGCCAATACAGGATGTGTAAGTTACATATATATTATTTATCAGACAGCACTGACAGGGGATGCTGTAGATGCAAGAATTCATTCAGACAAGTTACCAAATGTTTATAAACGTGCTCAGCATGCCTCTTCAGAGCCAAAAACCTTTACTTAGACCTAAAGGTTTCCTCTCATTAGACAAGGGGTTAAAAGCAAAATGAACCAAAGAGAGAAGAAATTACTTCTCTGGACAAAATGACTGGAACAAAATAATTCTTAAATTTCTTTATGCAGTTCTATTGAGAATTGAAAGCAGCAAAACAGACTGATGCTCTGCCTGCTGCTGCACAGCTTGCAGCTACATTTGTATCAAATTGGTTCAAAACCCTGCAATACTGATATGGACCATTCAGCAAGTTAAAAGAACTTGCACACATTCATGGAGGAAAATTGCACGGAAAGGGTCATTAAATTTAGAGATCACATATTTGGGCACAAAAGTCAATGAGCCAAGAAGCAGCAGGAGCCTGGAGGAGTGTTTTGGGAGAGTATGGCTTGATGCTTGACCTGTTGAAATCCCCATTTTTAAAGCACTTGCCATTGGTTGCTATGAGAAATAGGATGCTGAGCTAGATAAAACCTTTGGCCTGAGTCAGCCTGAATACTTTTTATGTTCCTTTTTTTCTTGGGGCTGACTGCATTAAAATTCAAATGCATGAGAAGCATGAATTAAAGTTGTGCAGCTCTTCAGGCCCTTAAATCTGGTGTTTAATTTTTTTACTTTACTTATTTTAGTATTTTAGCACTACTATTAAGAAACCTAGCTTTGAACTGATACAAATACATACCTTTTTCACTGCCTGGTCTCAGGTCCCATTTACCCTTGGCACCTGGGCACAGCAGTGATTAGAAATATTTTGCTGTGGGATGATAAAGCAGTGCATGCATCGATTCCCTTGTGCACTATATGTATGAATGAATATCATGACCTCTGTGAGATTGTTGTGGGTATTACACACCAATTTTATGGCAGGGAAATTGAAGCAAAAAGAAATCTAGTTTTAATCTATCAGGCTTTAAACTGTCTAGTTTTGAGCTATCAGAAGAATCCATCAGCAAGCCCATGGCATTGACTAGCCTTGCTGTTCTCATGTAGCAGAGGATATTTATTGCTATTTTTATGCTTAAAACCTGTAATCAATCAATCAATCAATCAATCAATCAATGTATATGTCTTACTTTGGAAATTCACACCTTGGGTGTTGGACCAAGACACAGAAGAAGTAAACCATGCAAACTCATAGACATTTATTAAAATATGTTGCTTTCCCAATTTTCAAGATAGCATGTGACTGCTGCTTTTCCTGTGAGCCCTTGACTCCTTCCCACATTGTTTTTCAGCCTTTCCAAGAGTCAGGGCTGTCACCAATGAAGGACTCCTACCCTACATGGCTTTGATTCACTCCCCAAATCACTGACCAGAGGACTCCATAATGAGATGGAATTAGACCAAAAAGCTCTTTCTCAGTTTTGTAGGGCATGGCCTCACCTTCAGGCTGCTTCTCATAAACTCTGCAGAAATTATTGTAAATAAAGCACAAGAGGAGCTTTCATTTCATGGCAAAACTCCCACAGCCATCTGATATGCCCAGTGTTGCCATCAAAAACATGAGTGGATTGGCTTGTGCAGGACTTAAAAAAAGCCTCTTCCAGTTAGCAGCATTTAGCAGCTCACTAATAAATCTGAAACCTGACCTTTAGCAGTCCATCCCACGGGGAGGATCATTAAGCTTTTCACTTAATTATTATTCTGGCTAAACTCAGCCTGAAAATTTAAGGCTAAACTATAGACTTGGTACAATATATAAGACACTCTTTTGTTTTGGGGAGAGTTGTTTTTGCTTGGAATACTAGGAGCAGTGAGTCAGCTGGCTGCCCTCCCTTTTCGCATTATAATTTTGAATATCCATACTTTCAGACGGGAAAAATTTTGAACATGAAAGTAGTTTGAATCCGTTTTCTCCTAGCACCTCAAGGAGTCTGGAGAAGTAGTGCTTTCTCTGATGAACCTTTTGTTGCACATACATCCCCATGGATGTCATTGGAGATTCCTAATCTGCATCCATTCTAATGAATTAATTATTTCTAGGGTTAATTTTCTGTCACAGAGACCAGCTGGTGCAATCTAAGCATGTAAACTATTGTATGTTACATCTTTATTCTTTAGAACAGAGTGGCTACAAACCTTAATTTGCACCTGGGAATTATTTGGGAAAGTGCCATGGACAGAGTAAAAGCATGTCAGAAAGCATGCAAAAAATTTAATGTTGTATAGAAAGTCACAGCTCTGGCTCTGTTCTGTTTTCTAGTAAAGGCTGTGGCCAAAGGGTGATGCTGTTCTGCCACTGCAAGTGCAAAAAATCACATTGATGTTGAATTTCCGAGTTCTGTTGAGGTACCATGTTTATATCTGTATATGTGGGGGGTCTATAAACTTAATCCCTTTGCGGACATGACAGAAAGCACAGTTTACTAATTCAGTTTATCACATTTTTATAGCAATGTCTTCACTGGCTGAAAGCACCTTCAGAAGGTGGGAGGGCCACAAGCTGCTTTCCTTTATAGGGTGACTGACACAAGAGCAAGTCCCTACTGCTTTGGGACCAAACTCTCAGCTGCTTTGAGCCCATCACTCCCACTTGCCTGTACTGTGTGCATTCATTAATTTCTCAGACCATTAAAACTAGCATGGTAAGTGGGAGGAGTTGATCTCTGCCTCTCCCTCTGACACACTGCTCCAGGCATCCTTCCTCTCTAAAAAGTCTGATTACCCCTTGTAAGAAGCCCAACACTGTGAAAGAAAAAGGGGGAATGAGGAAATTGCTAAATGAAACTACTTCAAATCCTTAGTTTTTAGAGCTTTTGATACACTTAAAATGTTGCATTGTCAGTCATGGCAATGGGGGTGAGGCTGAGATAACCCAAACCTAGACCACAGATCCCATTTAATAGCTTGAAACATGTAACTGAGAGAGATAAAAAATCTGGAAAGAAGCAGCCTCATAAGTCTGTTACCAAAAGAAGGTTTTGCTAGCGAATCTCAGAAGAAAGAAAATTATAATCTACACCAGGAGCAAGGTGCTGACTGTTCCCAATGAATCATTGATCTTATGGAATGCTTCGTTTTATTACTTTTATGTCAGCAAAGCTTAGTGAGAAGCACTTCACGATGTGCTCTCAGTACCTGAATTTACTCAGAAAGGCAAATAATGATAAATATAAAATGAACTATATTTGTAAATCACGGCAATTTAAGTGTGGGACAGAATGCTAAGTTATGCTTTGTTTTAGAAAGAGATTTCAAGATTGCTTGCTTCCTACAGGAACCTATATATCATTTTATTTTAGTTGATTGCTTCTGAGAATGTTGCCCATTCATCCCAGCGATGACATAGCAAATTGCTCTTTCCCTTCAGTTTTAAAGAACTAAAAATGATTTTAGATATTGTCATGAGTTATCATTATAAAACTGAGCCAGAAATTTGTACCATTTCAGTCTATATCTCTCAAGCTGATAAATGGTTGTTATAATGGTATTTTCATTCATAAGGCTCCAACTGCACAGTACAAACTTAAAAGATTGCTAAATACAAACCAGAACACTCCGGCAAAATATAAAAATGTTTCAGCAAGGAATAGTGAAATTCCTTTTCTTGCAGCAGTTTTATCTGTGGTCTGTAAAATATCCCCTGTGTGGAAAGTGAAAGGTGCCCCTGTCCATTCCAGGGGTTGGAACTACATGATCTTTAAGGTCCCTTCCAGCCCAAACCATTCTATGTTTCTATGATTTTGAAATGTATTATTTCCAGAGAAGCAGTAATGAAAATAGAAAATGTTCCCATAAAATTTCCCACTAAAAAATTGCTATACAATCTGCATGTTTGTAACCTCATTTTCAATTTAATGCTGTTATTCCGTATGAAATGCTAATGATAAGTATCTTTTCATTTTAAATGGGAAGGTGAAAGCTTCATATAGTCATGGACATTGAGTTTTGATGCTCTAGCACCAGATCACTACAGTCCTGTGCTGTTTTTTCAGGCAGAAATGTTGCTGAGTACCTCAGCCTTCTCCTGGCCTGATGTTAACAGTTTGCCAGCATTTTTTATCAGTGGGTTATGCCTTCTTTGACCGTTTTTTCTCAGGGTAACATGTCTGTAGAAGCCCTTCCTGTCAGTCTTTGTGTCACTGCCAAGTTCAGCTCCAGGTGTCCTTTGGTCTTCCTCACCCCATCCTTACCCAACTGAGTGTGTCCTATAATCTTTCCAGGATACCTGTCCCTGCTTCTACTGCCTGTACATTTTCTTCTTGCCTTTTTGTTTGATCCTACTCAGCCATGCTTGTGCTCTTGTGCCTTCCTTTCCTGATTTCTTGCTCCTGGGGATTGCCAAGTCCTGTGCTCTGTGGAAGACATCCTTAAAGATCCTCTAGCTCTGTTCTGCTCCCTAAGGACACTTTCCTGTGGAATTGTATGAACTAGCTCCTTGATGAGCTGGAAGTTTGTTTTCCTAAACTTCAGGGGCTTACCTTGATTCTTCACCTGACCCACATCTCCTCCATCTCTGCTTCCTCCCCTGTCTCTTCTGAACAGCCTTTAGCCATTGATAGCCATGCTCTGGTCATAGAATTCACCCCACCAAGTTTCAGGAATATTTCTAGGTCACAGCTTTCTGACAGCATGGTGGCTTCCAATTTCTCCATTTTGTTACTTTTGCTGGGTGTAGAGGTGATCATGTAGAGGCACTTCAGCTGGGGTTCCAAAAGGAAAGGAACACCTCTTAATTCCTTAGAGATGTTTCCCTGATATTTCCCTTTTGGCTTCTGTTACCTCAGGGGACTCTGGCTTCTTTCTGTAAAATTTCAGATCTTCTGTAAGTGTTCTCCAGTGTACTCAGCTTATCTCAGGCTGAGGGTCCTGGATAGCCCTGGACTCCTCTAACCCTGGCATACTATCCCCCAGCTTGGCATGTGCAGGGCAGATATTATCCCCCTTGCCTTTCAAATCTTAAGGAGACAGAGCTTCAGATGTTGGCAACTCAGTTATGCCCAGGTGTAAATAAAGACCACAATTATCTCTGAGGAATTGGCTCCTTTGGTGAGGTAGGGATTTGTACTGGATCCAGGGAAGTGGCTGGCAAAGCTGAATTTCCACATCATGAAGTGATCAAGCAGATGGTCACATTTTGGCTGTGGTGTGTTGGGGTTGTCTCCATGGAGTATTCTGAGACAATATGTGCCCATATAGATGGAAAGATGTTGTGGAATTATTACTGTTACGAGGTCTGCCTTCTGCATGCCAACAACAGCTACAAGAGATGGCCTTGACAGTAAAGAGAGCAATATCTGATTAGCAGGGAATAAAACAGTGGCATCAGCAGATCATACAAATGTTATGGTTGCAAACTGCCAAGAAGCCTGCTGTCAATTAATTTTCTCAGAAACAATTCTGCAGAAAATTCTTCTTTGCCTTTGTCACTAACAAAACGATGATGATGGCAGATTTTATTACTTCTGGAACAGCAGACTGTGAGGTGGTGTGTCCAGCAGCCCAGATGAAGGCAGGATGGGTTCACATATCACCTCTTTGTCTGTTTTCTGAGCTCTCAGGTATGAAAGTAGAAAAAGACCCAAAATTCTCATTCTCCTAGACTGACCTCTTTTTCTCCTTTTTTTTCTTTTAGCGTAGGTGGTTGACAGACCTTTCTCAATTTCCTATTTTCAGATTTGCTTGTTCAGGCATAATTTTCTTTTTCTCTGGGGTCCAATCCCTAGTTGAAGGGTGTCTCCTGGCACTTGGTGACTTCCCCTGATTCTTGCAGCTTGTCAGAAAGCCCAACCCAGCTTTGCTGTGAATGTTCTCAATTCTTCTGTGACCACTATTTGTCTCCAAGAGCAAAATAATTAATGCTGGTCAGTTAGTCCAGAGCTTTCCTTAAACAGAAGGCAAACTTCTAATGGAAATCACAAGTTTTCATTCAAAGAAAGCAGCAACTTTAAGCTCTTGGACCACAAGAATGAAGAGTCTAAACTAAAAAAATGAGGATATAGAAGATACTTAAGTCAAGGGTCCTGTTTAGCCTATTCTCTTGGGATTCTTAGCTGGGGTACTTTTTCAAACTTTCACACCACAAACACTATCCCTCAAAAAAGGACTTTGGAGAGACTAACCTGCATAGGCACAATTTGACTTGAATATTGACTTGAGGAACCACATAAATTATATAACTGCAAACCTTTTCATTGTGGCTATATGCATTGATTTCTATCACTGTTCAAATATCTCCTTCCCACCTACCTCTCTTTTTATATTTAGCCTTGTTGGTAAGTAATCAGGATTGAAAAGAGTGTCTTAGTCTAATTTGAGAATAGTTACAGAACAATGAGGAATCTTGGTGGGATTTTCTTTTATCTTTGTTCTTTCAGGACTGAGTTGTTGTCATTACATCTCATTCTAAAATAACAGAATTGTTAAGGCTGGGAAGATTTCTCAGATCATCCAACCATTAAATCAGCACTGCAATGTCTACCACTAAACCATGTCTCTAAGCATTGCATCCACACACTTTTTGTACACTTCTGGGGATGGTAATCCCATAATTTCCCTTGGCAGCCTGTTCCATTGCCTGACCATTCTTTCAGTGAAGAAATTTTTCCTAATACCCAATCTAAACTTCCCTTGGTGAAACTTGAAGCTGTTTTCTTTTGCCTTATTGCTGATTCTCCCCCTGGCTGTCCCCTCCTGTCAGGAGTTGTGCAGAGCCAGCAGGTCCCCCCTGAGCCTCCTTTTCTCCAGGCTGAGCCCCTTTCCCTGCTCCCTCAGTTGCTCGTTATCATCTTTGTGCTCCAGATCCTTCCCCAGCTCCATTCCCTTCCCTGGACACACTCCAGTCCCTCAATGTCTTTCTTGTAATGAGGAGCCCAAAACTGAACACAGGGTTTCAGGTGTGGCCTCACCAGTGCCCAGCACAGGGACAGTCATTGCCCTGGACATGCTGGCCATGCTTTTGCTGGTACAAGTTGCTGTCTTGCACCATAAAGTTTGGTTTTGGTTTGTAATAAATTTAAAGAGCCCAAATGTGCCAGGTGACTTTTTTTTGGTAGAAACACATAATTCTTTCCTTTCCTGTTCTTAGGAGTTGGCTTTAAAAGTGCCTTTAAATGCCTAAATCAAGTGAGATGAGACAAAGCGAGAGAGCAGAGAATGTCTCATTTGAGGATTATGTCACTCATCTGGGACTAAATCCAGTGACATCTCAAATCAATCACTGATTTAAGGAATATTTCCAGGACAGAATAACAGTGCCTGGATAGGCACCGCCTCCCCAGAATGCTTCTGCTGCGTGGTGATGAAGAGACTGTGCTGGACTGTGAACCAAGTGGGCACTAATTCTCTCAGGTAGACAGGGAATTAACCCTGGAACTGGATCTAAGCAAGTTCAGGGGCTCTTTCCATTGATCTACTGACAGGAAGGAGATACTTTTCATCATTTGTTAATGTAGGGATTTTTTTAAATTTTCTTTGCTGTTTTATTCCCCAAGACTAAGACAGGGATTCAGGCCAAATTGAACATTTTATGTCAAAGCCGTTCTCTCTTTTTTCTTGTATTTTTCTGGCAAGAAAAGGATGGAGAGTTGGATGCAAGTTTTTCAAACTTAAGATGCTCCAACTTGAGCCCGACTTTTACAACTGTATGAACTTCTACAGAAAATTCCTAGGTGATTAAATCTAAGTTGGTAGACTTCAAAAAATGAAAACAACTTCAAAGAAATACTTAGAGAATTGTAAGAATAACCCAGACATTTCTCTGTAAGAGAACAGACTCAGTAAATCCCTCCAAATGAATTCTAGGTACTTTAGTACACACACTCCTACTCCAATATCTGACATACTCTGTTTGTTCATGTTCATTTTTCAGTCCATAATTAAGTAAAACAGGAAGGAACCAGCTCAGTGGTCCCTCAGTTCCTACCCTCAGCTGATTTCTCTGCAAGGCTGAACTTGGTATGTTCTGATATTTGTTGTTTAGTCTTCAAAGGCACCAAGACAAGGATAGGCACCTGAGCTTCCTGTTTAGACAAAGAAATCATTAATTGAATCTTAAAATAGGTGGGATGGATTGTTCTCTGGGGACACCCACTTCACATCACCAACTGCTGAGGGAGTCTAGAAGTTTAATTTTCAGGCTGATAACTCTAGGTGAGATGACATTTTAGTCACTCTTAACATTAAAGAGGTAATTAAAAGTGTATGTAGACATCTAAACTGACTGATAGGCATCTAAGTAATTTCTTCTTCTACCTCAAAGACAATTTTGAAAATTCCACTATGTATGCATGTGTAGACATATTAACATTTGACAGTTTTCCCTTAGAAACTTTTGAAAATGTGTTGCACTCAACTTCACAAATGTCACCTTAACAATTTTCTTGAGAATTTCTTTAAACCAAAACCATGAAAGAAGCACTGCCAGGTCATATGCAGAGAAAGATGAGTGCACCAGGCTAATTTAAGCATTTTTTTATCTGCTTAAAAATTTACTGCAAGCCAACCTTTAATTTGCTGCAGGTTTCATGTAATAGAATAGGATTAGAAGCCCGTACTGAAAAGTCCACCATGATAAATCTGAGGTGGGAAAAAACATTGAACATTGTAGGCATTTATTTTATAATACCTTTAACAGAAAAGCACTAATAGTGAGGCTTTGGGCTTTCACAAATTATAGTCAATAACTTCTATATGAAATCCTCGGGATTTTGGTTCTTCGTGAACAACAGTCCTTTTTGTTCTAAATGAGACTTCTGTTGTGGGTTTTTTTCTGTAAATCAAGAGATTTTGTGTTTTCTTCTGTACTTCTTTGACATCAGTGTAGTTTAATGATCACAGTATTCTGAATACCAGTGTAGGTGTTGGGAAAATCAGGCTGATAACATCATTGATTGACTGCAGCAGTTTTTTATTACTTAGGAAATATTGCCCATGATGGACACAGGTGTAGAACTGTGATTCAAGAAGGGGGAATGCCTCAAGGACATAAGCAATTTCTCATGGTGACAATACTTCCATCACAAGTTCTGATATGACTCTCGTTTTGCTCTTGCCAAGGTATGGCAATTACTGCAGCGTGTCAATTAATAATATGACATTTTCCTGGGAAACATGCCACACATTAAACAGAGGCATTTGACACATGCAAGACATAAAAAGCACATGAAGACAGACTAATGATCTGGCATCCACTATTTATGGGAAAATGAAAATATAAGAATCACTAAAAGAAATCACCTTGTATGTCTTTACAGTCAACTTTGTGCTTCTTCATCAGGGAGGGATAACAAATTTCTTATGACCTGTTCTTGACAAATTCATGTTAACTCTTTCTTACCACTTTATTATCCTGCCAGTGTTTGCAAACTGATTGTTCAACCTTCCTCTCTGTCTTTGTGGCTTTCACAGTTAGGGTGGCCAGCCTATAAGTTTCTGGATCCTTCTGCTTATGCTGCTATTTAATGGTAAGTATTATGGCTCCTTAGTCCCATTCCTCTGGGGCCTGCCTCCACAAGTTCTAAGGGAATAATTGCTAAAGTTTACAAAATTATTTGAGGTAGTCTCTCAAACCTTTGGAAATTAATTTTCAGCAGGCTCTGCTGGGTCAGAGACATTTTCTTATTTGGCAACCTGTGCCTATCAGCAGGGACTCCATTCAGATGCCCAATCACAAGTGTCCAGGACTGGAGTATTCAAGGTAGCCAAACATGACTCTTAGATTCATAACCTTAGAAAATTCATAGTCTTGGCAAATTGTACTGAGTCCTGAAAGTGGAATGCATTTGTGGAAAAGTGGAATACATTTGATCAGTTGAAAAGCTGTGGGTGTTGTTGTTTTTTGGGTTTTTTTTTTGTTTTTTTTTTTTTTTCTAGTGATGAAATCCAGCAGTGGAAATGCAGATGTTCACTAATATTTTAGGTCATGTCCTTTTCTTTTGGCAGCTGGAGGCCGGACAGAATATATCCCAGGGCTTCTTAAACTGCACAAGACACCTGCAATAAGCAGCTGAATCCTAGCTTTGCCCTCTATTGATACAATGGGAACCAAAAAATCCTTATCTTGAATCAAGTTGTTAAAGCAGCTGAATCAATTTCTGTCACACAAGACATACACACATCTACAGTTCCAAAGTAAAATATTTTTTTCCGATTTTGTTTTTTCATTTCCAAATGTAATTTCTACTCTAATATTATTCGTCTATAAATAAAGCTTACATTTTGCAATAATTCTACTGTATGATTAAGAATCATGGTGAAGTTAGGGAAAGACAGATAGTAACAATGAAGGTCTTTTTCATTGTTGCCCAGTCTGGATTTTAATCTCCTTGGAAGGATATTTTGCCAGAATGATTAAGATATTTAGTTCATGTTATGGTTGGTGACATTCTTATTTCACCTATTCCCAGCAAGACTGGGTCTGAGTTGTCAGGACACACCCATTGCTGGACTGGATCCCTCACTGCTCACCTACCAATGAGCAATACTGTAGAACTCCAGATTTAGCCTCTTCTTGACTTGAAAAATAAACTATAAATGTAGCTCTGTGTTGTTGTGATTGATTAATGTCTTATGTAAAGAGATCAGAAATAAATCATATAGTCATTTCTGCGTTGATTTCAGTTTTTTGACAGTGATCACTTTAATGCCCATTTCCCAATGATTGTATCTCCTATATTCATATATACTTGGGTTATCCAGCACATATTCCCCTTTATCAGCACCAGCTGTCAGTCATTCTCTCTATATTATCACCTTCCCTTGTAGCTTCCAACTCTCCTCTTATAATTTATTGAAAATGGAGACAAGATAACTCAGAGCTGCATCCAACTCACATGGAGTGTTTTTTTTGCCACTGTCTCTACCGAAATGTGCTGCAGGTTATTGTAGCCTAGGTTTTCAAAGCTGTGCTATGCAATCATTTTCAGTGGGTACTTCTATATCATTACATTAAAAAATGCCCTGGAAAGGACACCCCAAAACTATTTTCCATATTTCTGATTGCCAGAGAGGTTTCATCTGGGCCAAGTTACATTCTCATAAATTATTCCCAGGCAAAGTTGAGGATGTATTATAGGCCAGAAATTGTTCCCAATAGGAAATTAGGATATGGCCACTCTCTTTTGAAAGCTAGGAGAATTGAAACATATGGATGTTAGATAATGCCAGCTGGCCTCCAGGATAAAGAATAAACAGTGGCACAGTCTTACTAATGCTATGGATACAGCTGTTGCTCCCAGAGATGCAAGATAAATAAAACTAAGACAATGGGAATCCAAGCTACAAATTATTGTTATTTTTTCGCTTCCTTGCTACATATAGGTTCTACTTAGGATTGAATTAACTCAATTTTCTTCCCTGGAATTTCATGCATTTACAAAACATGTAGAGTGAGGTCATCTGAACACAGGTCACTGTGAGCTGTTTAGACTCTTTTTACCCACAAAAGAGAAATGCTTTCATTTCAGTCTAGTAAGGCTTCTAAATCAGGACAGATGAATTATGACTCAACAGTGCATATTTCATCCCATTGACTACAAAGAGGACCTGCAATGACCTGCTGAGGGAACCATCTCAGACTCTTGTACTGTGTACAGCTCACCCTTTATTTCTTCAGGCTTCTGTGAATTTCAGAATTTCAACTTTGCCCACCAATTTTTTTTTTTACAAAGCTTCTGCTGCTCAGCAAGAGTTAGTTGACATCATAGTACTGAAACCAAGAGACTAAAACAGAATAAAACAAGCTCAGGATAAGTCTGCTGTCGTTCAGATTTTCTGTGATAATGAATGATTTATGCTGTGTAATTATTTTTAGTATTCATTAATAAAAGTCCTTTGTCCAGTTACCTTATTTATTTCCTGTTTTTTCTATTTTTCTAGTTTGCACTTTGTATAGGAATTATGATCAATGTACGTCTTATCCATTCATCTTCAGGAGTTTCCCACTAACTTTTTACTGTCTTAATGTTTCTATGTTTCAGAGCCTGTCTAATAATTTTAAGGTCTTCCCAAATTATTCTTTCCTGTAAATGAGAACCAAAGACCTATAACATAAACTTCTCCCTGGAGTAGTAAATTCAACTATGTATTAATAAACACTCGCTCTCAATTCACTCCTTGCCTTTAAACTCTGGAATATTTCTCCCCTATTAGTCAACAGAGGCACCCAAGCTATCTCAATTCAATTGCTTGTTCAGTCTGTCAGAATAAATAATTAATGCAGTTCAGTAATCCTGTGCTTTTTTCTCCCTGTAACTGATTGGTAGTGGTGTCTTATGAATAAAAAAGCCTTCAATTTTTCCTAGATCTTCTAAGGTGCAGAGAAACTTAACTTTCACCTATCAATGGGCTAAGATATCCAAATATATTTGAGATTTTGTGGTTTTTTTTATATCCAATTACCTTTGCTGGGCTGAGAGTCATTTCCTTTCTGACTTGAAGGTCTAGAGAAGATATTTGTTTTATTCATAGGTTTTGCTTTCATGTTGCTGGATGGGCAAACCATAAACAACTTTGTTGATACGTTACCCCTTGGTAGAATTTAAAAAAAAGAAAAATGAATCCTTCCTCAGGGAGGCTGCAATATCCTGCAATGGATGGAGTTGTCATCCTTTAAATGGAGGGGGGAGATGCAAATCTCATTTAATACCACACTTTCTTTACTCTGGTTCATTAATCCGATTTTCTCACCTTTTTCTCCTCCCTTGTCGGTCATTTCATTTTTTGCAAATGGACTTTGTCAATTATTTTATACAGATATCATGGTCTGGCAATGATGTCCTGTGTAACTCTTGCATGGGGTGCCAGACAACCCTGCAGGCCCTTTCCAGCTCTCCAGCATCAGGTACTTCTGGAGCAGAAGCCCCACATAAAGTTCACTCCCTGTCAGGTGAAATTTCCAACCTACACTCAGGCATTCCAGCAATTATCAGCTTGGTGTTAAGAGCCTTGGAATGTTTTCATTCCCAGACCTAGCACCAGGCTGAGCCTAGCTGGAGTTTGAGTTTCCTTGTCAGGACTATCATGACAGACTTGACATAGGAGAGGGACTTAGGTGCTCTCCATGTGTAGATTTATTGCTTAGAAAGAGGAAAATATGCAAGATGAATATTTGACAATGACTAAGGAAAGTTCCAGGAGCAGAAGCAGATAAAGTAGATAAGAAGTTTGAGAGAAGTAGTTGCCAAGTAGGAAATATCAGTAAGTGTGGTTGGGTTTTTCATCTTGTCATGTTCTCTTTTATGCCGCATTAAAGAGTTGTGGAGGTAAGAACTGGATCTTCTGTTCCAGAAGACTGGAATGATCCTTTGGCTCACTGTGGGACTACCTGAACATGTTTGGCAGTCACTCTTAGCAGCATGAGAAGGCACCAGGTTCCACAAGTGATGTTTCTTTAGCCTATCCACTCACAGGTGATGTTCCCCCCTGCTGCCTACGTTTCACCACCATTGCAGTTCGGAGTAAAATGAACACATTGGCCTTGTTCCTCCAAAGGCAAGAAGGTTCTCCACCTCTTTCCTCCCACAACTTGCACATCAAATTGCCTAATTTATTTTCTTACTGTAACACATTCTCAGGAAGGACAAGCTGTCATTGCAAGAGAAAGTTCTTGGTTCAAAATGACAGTGTCCCAAGGTGAATTTTTTTCTAAAGTAGTGTATGCCTTGTAATAAAAGCAGCATCCATCTTAACTAAAGCATCTGGTAGTCAAGTTTTCAATCAGTATTCAGCAAAGCACTTCTGCCAGGTCAGCAAACATTGGCAGAGCTTTGTATATATCAAGAAGAACAAAAAATGTAAATATAAATTGAAAAGTTTAATTCAGAAAACTCAAGACTACTTGTTTTTTAGCTGGGGAAAAGAAGAGATCAAAGAATGTTTTTTTTTTTTCTCCATTCAACCTTTCCAAAGATGAGGTGTAGATGTGAAGGAACATAATTTTTTATATTTTCTGCAAGTCTTTACTGCCTGAATTTCATCTTGGAGATGAATTTATGGCATCTTAGAGTGGTTGTGTGCTTAAGATGGGTTCAAATCACAAAAGGTTGTACATTTACTAGAGGGCTTTTTATCTGTGAGAGAATCAGAGGTGACAAAGGATGTCCTGCCAATACCAAGATACAAATCCTGTGTTCTGGTGTCACATGAGGCAAACAAACCTTTGTGGCCTCTCTTGTGCTTTTCCTTTTTCCCACTCTATTGGATCAGATTGCCAACATTTGTTTTTAAAAGAGAACACAGAGAAATCCCAAAGCTTTTCTCTTTCAGATATGATGCCAGTAAAACACATTGCAAGCTTTAATAAAAATGAGTTTGGGAAACACTCAGATTTAATCGACTTTTTGTTTCACTGTATGTTTCTCCTGCAAAACAGATCAAGCTGTATGGGGCAAGAAGGTGGAAAATTGAAACTAAAGCAGGATACCACTCATAGCAATTCATTTTTCTTTCTGATGAGGTTATATTCTTGCATGGTGAAGTGCCCTAAATTCAGAAAGAACTCAAATTACCATGAAATACCATTTTTAACAACGGATCATTACCTTTGAAAAGCCATTTGGCAGTAAATATATTTTACTAAAATATTGTCCAAAGATATCTGTCAGGATTAGGGATAGATTAGCATAGGTTCTTTATAGCTCAAAGACTATAATGTGTGTTTTCTGAAGAGATTCAAATGCGGGGGAAGGAAGAAATTATTTTCTCTGACGTTAAGCTAAACAAAAATCTAATTTTTAAAAATAGCCAGGAGTATTCAGCTTCAGTGTTGTGGTAGTGGCAGCAGTTCAGAAAAGTGAAGGTGTAGAAGAGCCTGAAGCATGAAGAAATATCATCCCACTTTCTTTTCTTACACAACTTATCTCTAAACACGTGTAGGTGAACACAGTAGATGTGTTTCCACAAAATCAGCTGCACACCCACAGCAAATCTCATTCAGAATAAAACTGCACAGTATTTCAAGAAGCTGTGCTTAAAAGTAACAGCTCAGACTATCAGAGTCAGTGAGAAAAAACAACTTATTTTCCATCAGAAAATTAATATTTTGGTTAAGTTTGTCAAGGGAAACCTTAATTCTTTTATGGTTTCCAGTTTCAGGTAGCCAGAATTTTTAACTAATCTTGGATTGGATAAAATTTCAGATGTCTATCAATCAAAATGGGGTTTTGTTTGTTTGTTTGACTAAAAACAAGTGTTTGCTGAAAAGCAGTCGATTGTTTGCTTTAGTTTTTGTCAAACAAGCATTACCCTTGGGGGAAAAAGCATGTGCTCTCATGTAGAAATTCTTTAGCTGAGAATGTTTTGAACAAATTATTTTCTGATCAGTGAGGTTTTTGAAAGAAAAGCAGTGAGGGAACAAAAATGCAAATCCCCCAAACTGCCTTGCATAAATGCTATAATGAAGCCTGACTTCATGTCACACATTCTCAGCTTGTGGTCTCAGGGCATCTGAAGTGCCTGAAAATGGAGATGCCTCTACTGCCCTAATGGATCAGTCCATAGCAGAGATAACATCAGGGGTGGTTGGGACTCATCTTCTCTATCTTCAGTCTAGGAAAGAGAAATCTAGTTCCAAATGATCACCTCTGATCTCTCTTTGGGCACTGGAGAAAAAAGGAGATCCTCCAAATTGCTGATGTAAGGATATCTTATTGAGAAATATTAGGAAGGGATTTTATAATTATTATGGCTTAGTTACTTCAAAATAATATTCAAAGCCTTAATCATGCTAGACAGTACGCAGGGTATAGATTATTTTTCCACACTGTCTTCCCTCTAATGGGTGATCCTTTTAAGGAGCCTAATCTCTTAGAAGAGTTTTTGTGCAGACTGATGTGTAGGCAAGATCTGAAATTTAGAAGTATCACAAATCTTGTGGTTCAGAGTCTGAGAAAAAATAGATTGACATAGTACGTGTTTTAAGAGAGAGCTTTGTAAAAGCTTGGAGGTAGAACAAAAGTGGCTAATCTCAATAGATAACACTTTGGATTTGAAAAGGTATTCCAAGAGAGCTTTTGAATTCCACGCACATTGTTTGACTTGCAGCATCATTTGGGTTGGATGGACCTGTCTAATCCCCCCCTGCCATGAGCAAGGACATCTTCAACTTCATCAAATTTTTCAGAGCCTCATCCAACCTGACCTTGAATGCTTGCAGGAATGGAGCATCCACCACCTCTCTGTGCAACCAGTTCTAGTGGTTTACCACTCTCACTGCAAGAAACTTCTTCATTATATCTAATCTAAATCTTCCCTCTTTCAGTTCAAAACCATTGCCCCTTGTCCAGTCATAAAATATCTGTCCCCATCTTTTTTATAGGCCCTGATTTTCCTCATCATCTTTCATGGTGCTGTCCAGGCTTATTGACTTAAGAGCTCAAAACACAGTGGTGAAGTAACTGAAGCAGTCTGAGAGAAAATAAGGAATTGGAATTATATTTTTAGTAGAAAAGTTAAAATGGTCTTAATCACAGAGACACAAGCCAAGTCTGCATAATAAACAGGAAGGTTGTTCTAAAATATCACTAACCACTTTAAGTTTCCCATTCTGAATGCCAGTGAAGTGTGACATTACTTAAATATACTGCACATCATAAACTGTGAACATTGCTTTAGAGTCTAGGATGCGATTCAAGGAAGAATCCTGTAGGGAAATATTTAAGCATGTATTTAAGTGATTGGGTTTTAATGCATGTTTAAAGCTAAGCATGAACAGAGATGGAGTTATGTCTGTGCTTAAATACTATTCTGAATTGTCATTTCAATTATACTGTCTTCAACCCGAGTACATCTGCTACAATTTCTTAAATTACTTTGGATTCGCTCCTGTGCAAAAGATGTCCATTGGTTCAGCTTCATTTTATTCAAAGTGGGTCTCTAGTCATATAAGAAGTTGCACCAAGGATGAGTCTGTCCTGATGGAAATTAGGGAAGAGGTGATTTTCTTCTGTCATATCCCTTAGGCAATATACACTGTCATTTTTAGTAATTCTGTACAGAACGCTTCAAGCACATCTATGGTGGAAACCAGAGGTAAAAAAAATCATGGAAAACAACATAGAGGAGAGCAAAAAGATTTTAAAGCACATTTAAAATGGTTGGGATTTGTTTTGTTTTAAAAACCCCTGAGAATGAAAGCATTCAGTGTATAGGTTGGCTACTGGAAAAAGTCCTCCTTTGTTTTAAAATATATTGAATTTAGCTTCTTTATGAAATGTTTGTTGTGTTCTCAGTTCTTCTTTTGAGCCCATAGGGATTTTTCAACCTCGTTAAACTCTGCCATCTGCCAGAGACATCCGTTATAAAATTACAACAGCATAAATTTATGTGCCTGCCTCATTCTTAGGAGAAACTCCAACACCTTGAAGTCAAAAGAAAGTAGCAGGATTTTACAGACCAGCTTTCTTAAATTAGGTTTCCTCAATTAGCACAATACAATCAAATAAGGCAAGTTCTCACTAGCACTAAATAGAGAGAACATAATTTCCCTTGTGAGGCCAGCTAAGGTTATGTGATTACTCTCATCAAAATTTTCAGCTCAAAAAAGCAAAATTTTTGCTTGGCCCCTCAAAGTATGGCATAAATAGAAAAAAAAAAAAAAGAAGAAAAGAAAAAAATAAATCTGATATAAATATTACCAATTGCATAAAGATTGTACCTCTGCTAATATTGTTATTTGACTATAAGGCAGTCAAAAACTTGTGTATTTTTGCAAGGCCACAGATGTCTTGATGTTATTTTTAGTCCATTGTATTTACATGTTCTTCCATGAGAGATAAATAGCACCAGATCCCCCACAGGGTATTAGAGAACTGAACCCTAAGGAGTATTCCTATTTAAGCCAGTCAGATAGATAATCCACAGATTTTTTTTTCTTTTGGCAAAAACTGTCAACAAAGAAATAGATTAAAGTGATAAATTATGGAATGTTCCCTGGTTGTGGTGAATGATGCTGAATGCAACTATCACAGAATTCTACAGTAAAGCTCAGATGACACTTTTCTCTCATATTTTAGTCTCCCAGGTTCCAGCTTCATTGCTCAGGGTTGTACACAATTCATTAATACAAAAGTAGAGGAAAAAAACATTTTAGAGAGACCAAAGACAGAGATCATCTTCAGTTTGCCAGGAGTGGTAGGGGCTCTGTCTCACTGTGAGGATCATCTCTTTTCTGCCTGTTTTCTCCTAGCCTGATCTGACTGTCTCTCAAAAATGCTACCAGCAAAACTCAATATAATTATTTTCATGAATAGAAGAAATCACAGCAGAAATTGTTATGAAAATAGCAATCCAATAGCAAAAAAGGAAGACAAGATCCAGATACTTGTGTGACTAGTGAAGGAGTAACAAGTGATGGCTAATGCTGAAAGAGACCAGATCTAGCAGGTGATTGTTGTATTTCATGGTTTCAAAGAAAGGCTCATCCAATTTAGTCAGCACCAGCCCAGAGATGGGGAGGGAGAAATATCTTTATCACCTCTGCATGGAGTGTGACATTCAGTTTACATGCTGCTTCCTGCCTTCACCCCACCCAATTTTAGGCAAATAAGAGGCACCTACATTAGCATTTTTTGCACTGGTCTTCCTTGTAATCACTGGAAAGAGTGATTACTGAGATCAGGAACATCTGCTGGGGATCCCTCTTTGCCTTTAGCTGTAGAGAGCCTTGGGCAAGCAGGAATCTCAGGTGAGTGTCTGAGGGTAGGAGAGAGCAGGTGGAGCCTCAGGGTGCACCAGAGGAAGGTGTTGAATACATGTGATACATTTCCATCTCATGGAAGCCAGCTGTGAGCTGAAAAAAGGGGTCTGACTGGGAGGCTGTTCCTGATGACTTTCTGTCTTCAAAACCCAGTGAAGGAGGAAGTTTCTATATCATGGTCTGAGGAAAATAAAAAATGAGGCAAACAGAATGCAATATGAAATATCAGAAGAGTATGTGGATCAGGGAAGGAACATTATTTGGTCACACCAACTTGATCCTCTTTTCTTTTTTCCTTTGCAAGGATGGAGCATTTAAGAGTTGCCTTTTTGTTTGAGTAAGGACTGTGCAATCATTAGAGGAGTGGGGTGTAATGCTGTGCAAGTAGGAATGAATGAGAAATGAACTCAGAGCAGAAAGAAGAAATGCATTTCCTAGCAATGACAGGGAAGTCCTGCAGGCTCAGCCATGCTCTGCAGCCCAAGCCTGCAGGGGGAATGGTTGTACCAACAGGTGCTGGAAGTGGGGAAGCATCCAAGCAGTGATGACAAGGGTGGGGTTTTGGTTTTCAGCATGTCTGTTGATTGTCAGTGTTACAGGCTCCGAGGTGGTGAGAACCTTGAATGTGTCCTCGTTGTCATCACCTCCACCTCTATCTGTTCAGGCATCATAGTCTGTTCTTAAATAAACTCACTCTTCCTTTCCCTTTGGCTTAGTCCTTTTCCTCTTTATGCAAGTTCCTTCTCTATTTTGTGTTACTTTTTTTTCCCTCTTTGCAAGAGCCAAGTTTCCTTTGGAGTGTAATTTCTGATAAACTCTACCTGCTGCCAGGGCTTCTCCTTGCTCCCATCCCCTCCTTGTGAGAGTTTTTATTCCTCATTGTCACATTCCTTCCCAGATACTATCTGCCTATTTACTGTTTTCCTTCTCTTGGACCCATTGAAGTGTCCTTGGGGAATAATAAGATTGCAGTTTACATTTTCGGATGTTTTTACTTTTTTTTTGGGTACCATCTAGGAAAAAATCTATGCCTGTGCTTTTGGAAAGAGCTTTGAATCGAGGGCTCACACCAAATTAAATGGAGTAAAGGTAAGAAATGGCACAAGGAGGATGAGAATATTCTGTCTTTTATTCTTTTCCTGCTTTCTTCACTTGGTTCCAGAAATGCAAGAATTTCTATTGACAGTCATTGCAGGGAGGTCACACCAGAAAAACACAACAGTGCTTTTGGTATTCAGCCCTACAAAGAGTTTTGCTTGAAAACTGCCAGTGTCAGCTGCTTTTCCTCATGGTAGAAGGACCTCTCAGTACACAACAATGCAATGTAGCATTAAAAACCCTCATAAAACACCCAGCCTCCAGCAAACCTGAAATAATACTCTTCCACCTCTTGGGAGTGGAGCAAGCACCATTACTGCATAGGACAGCTCCAGCCCCACTCAGCCAATGCTGTGAGATTTGCTGGGTTTAATCAGCCCAGAGAGCAGGTTGCTACATGGTCAGAGCTCAGATCCAGCTGCAGAAAAAAAATTCAAAGCTCTCACAAATGAAACAAAATTCTTTAATTCTATCCTCAGAAATACAAACATATATTTAGATAGTTAGCTCTATTTTAAGATAATTTTTCCATCTCATTGGATAAAGTAACTAAATGCCAGTATGATTAGGGAGTTAGAAATTTTGACATCTAGTTCCACTAAGGGTGCTGTTTATGGCAATTAAAGATGAATCCCATTATTTTGCTCTCAAGCAGAGCTTAAGCTCTGGAATTCCTGGACTGTTATTCCTAGAGGTGATTTTTATAGTGATTTCTAAGACAACAGAGAAAGATATTTGGGGAAAAAAATAAGAGGAGGGAAGAGGAGACGGCAGGAGAGGACAGGAGAGTACAGGAGAGAGTGTTTAAGGGATTAATTTCTGTTCTTATATATATTTTTCCTGAATGTTTCTGAAATAACCAGCTGATTCTTTATTAAATTCTAGAACAGACAGTTTTTCTATGACCTGTTTTTTCTCAGTGTAATTTTCCAGTGGTTAGAAAACTGAGCCCACCGTACTTGGTAGTGATGCTATCCTGGTGCATATATGGACACAGTGCTGATATATGTGTTCAGGTCCATGAGCCTGTGCTTTGTGAGGCAATGGCCTCCATCAGAGCATCACCCAGGGCTGATAATAATTCTCAGGGAAAATACTGGGGTAAGACAACAGAAATGAATTAATGGTAAACTTTGTCAAACCAAGAATGATTGATGCTAACCTCCCCCACACATTTGTGTGCTACTTTGAGCCGGAAATTCCAGCCTAATAGAAATCTAAATTTTTGTGTTAATCCTCAAGAGCATCAGAATTTAAAAAAAGAAGGACAGTATGAAAGCATTGCTGCAGACTTTTATGTCTCTATGTTGTGTTTTTCATTCTATGTTTTTATAATAGTAGTTAAGCTGATAATGAAATCTTTTGGATTACATTTTCCTTTTCATCATGATCTAGCCCTGCTTCATTGTCTGTTTGGCAACTAGGAAATTTGGATCAAAATATCAAAAGTGCCCACAGGCAATAATTGGACTAAGCTCAGGAAGGCATTTAGATAATAGAGAAAGTTTGCAATTATTCTTAGAACTGAGTTGAGACTTTTATCATCTTGTTTTCTTTCTTTGTTATCAGCTGGCATTTGTCCTCCTGAGCAAAGTGCAAGGAGACCAAGGCTGCCAGAACATTTTTCAATGCAGCCAAGATCTATTTAAAACCTGCATTTGGAAGTATCTTTATCTCTTAGAATGTTTACATGGCATGGAATGAGAGGATTGTATCATGAGCATGAAAGCTACACAGATCTCACATTATTCTCAGAGAAGTTGTAAAAGAACAATGACCTGGTACAAACCAGGTTATTCAGGCCACACACTGCTGGGGGTAAAACCCAGAAAAGATGCTCAGGTAAAAATATCAAGGGAGGATTTCTCTATCCAAACAGAAAAGTGAGACCAGGTGTTTATGATAGAGATGTTAGCACAAACATCCTCTCTGTCCTCTCAAGTACCCCTGGGTGAGATGTCCAAGCTGAGGACAGCCTTGTTCTTTGCAGCAAAGGAGCAGCAGATGCTCTGTATCCTCTTGAGACCAGAAGAGCAATGACTGAGCTTTGTAGCTGTGTCCTTCTCCCCACTGACTGTAAAAGCAAGTCCGCATGGGAGCAGTTCAGGCATGTCCCAGGTCTGTTATAAGAGCTCTTCATGAAAATGGTCATTTCATTGTTCTCCTGTCCTCTGGTGTTGTCCAAAACACCTTAATTCAGCACAATCATTAAATATGTCCTGAGCCCATTCTTCTTCAGGAGAGTTTTGTCATATTTAACATGAGTATTAAAGATTTTCATTAAGGGAGGCATTTCATTGAACTATGGGTGTCCTGATGCAAATACTAACTGAAGTTAATAGGCTTTCTGCTTGCTTCCACTGGTATTAAACAACACCATTTGCAAGCTTTTTCAGGCAGGTGTTATCTTTAAATGACATTCATGTTTAATGTCAACAAGCTAAAAATGTCAATGTCTTGCTAAACTGTCATTTCATAACTCCTCCTCTATAATATTTCAAACAAATCACCCTTCCTTTTCCCCCCTCAGCTGTGAATAGAGTGCTTTAGAATACTGGAGTGAAAATAAGTCCTTTTCCTGCTCCAAACACAATGCAGTTTTAAATTTAGGAGCCTGTGGAAATTTAGCTACTGCATCAGTCTAGGTGGGATTAATTTCACTGATTTTAGAAAGTTGTGTATCTGGTCTAGATCAGTTTTCAGAGTCTAGCTTTGGTCAGTTGATAGAGACAGGCACCTCACCATAACACTAGGTAGGTAAAATACATGGGATTTATCACTTTCTAGGGCAACTGCTTGTCACTAGCAATTATAAAAAGAGTTAAGACAATTAATTGGTCTATAAAACTAAGATTTGAATGGCTAAGATGAACTTTTATGAAGGCATTTAGCATTCTCCACTGGGTCTAAAATCTTTCTGCCCTGGATAATAAGGAGCTCAAATTGCTCTTTGAGCTTCAATCCTCATGATAGTTGTTAAAACTCATCTTAGGCACAAAGGTAAAAAAAATCTGAATAAAACACCAAGAGTATTTTAAAAACGGTGAATTAAAATCAAGCAAAATCGCATTGATTAGATCAAAAGCAATTGTGGTTTTATTTATCTTATTCCCAATGATGGCTTTAAAACCAGAAAACACCTATATCACCTATTTTTTTTAATAGTAAAAACTTCTTCTTCAGCAGTCTTGGTGACTCAGCACTCAAATTACCATACTTCGATATATGATCCAGTGTAATTAGGACAATATTTTTTTTTAGCTGGTTTTAACTTTTATGCTGTAGCTGAGTCTCCAGAACCAGCAATTTATCTCATAGAGCATGCAAGAGTACTTCAGAAACCCTGAGGATGAAATTAATCTCTCTCAACTTTAGCCACGCAGAGTTTAGTTTATACTCAAAACTTGCTGTCCTTAGCTCCCTCTCGTCTAAAACAGAGAGATGGGGCCTCAAAACTATTTCCAACTCTCACCTGAGTGTGGGAAGAAGAACTCCCTGGGGGTACTGCTCTGCCTGGCCATGGCAGTCTCAGCCTGGACAACCAGCTGGTTTAGAACCAAATGTTTTGGTTGTAGTTAATGTCAGAGAAGATGCATTCTTATACAAATCTGCTTTACATGGCAAGTCAGACCCTCTGCTGCACTGGGTTTGGGAAGGCCTCAGGGAAAATTGTGTAAGTATCTTTTTCCTTGAGGCAGCAGCTCCTGACAGACACATGGAATGCAGCAATAGCAAGCACACAGTCATGGGGAGACAGATAGGATGGGAAAGAGTAGGGACAAAGAGTGGGAAGAAACACCCCAGAGCATGAAAGTGGGATGGAAAAAGGATGCAAAAGCAGCAGTGGAACTGCCACTTTCCACCTTGATTTGAGTGACTCTGGCTGGCAGTTTTCAGGGTCTTGCCCTGCCTCAGAGCAATGAGGTAGAAGAGCAGGCAGGGAAGAAGGTGAGAGACAGGAATCTACCAACTACAATATCCTTATTCAAGGCTGTGGGACAAGTGTGTGGGACATCAAACAGGTTCCTGATTCACAGATCCAGTGCGGGAACAGGATCTTGGCAGTAGAGGAGGAAAACTCTTGCCATCCTCAGCTCACAGCCTTGTTTGATCTGTACCTTGATCACAAATTCTCAGTCTAGCAAGAGAAAAAATCCAGTGATTTGGTCTGCAGTGCCAGCTCAGCCAACTTCATTAGCTTATTAAAAATGGATTGATGAAAACCTCTCCCCAGTGTTCATCCCAGCATATATGTGGATACAAAATATCATGCAAATTAGGTAATTAACTGGGTTTTGCTTCATGAATAGATAAATCAGAGCAATAACAGTCTTCCTAAATACTAGCTATGCATTTTTCCAAAAATAGGACATCTAATGCAATTATTTATATTAGATCTTTTGTATATGATCACAGAGCATAAAAAGAAATTAGAGTTCCATGTTTATTGTTATTAAAGGATGCCCCTAGCCTCTTTATTTCATTTGGCTTAAAATAGACAGCAATGTTTCTATTGTAATTCATTAATTATCAGACTCACATTTTAAATCATAAGTCAAAGATTCCTACTTTCAGCTTGTTCCTTTTTTTACTGGAGTTAGGGGTTGGAAGGACAGAAAGCTAAAGCTGAAATTATAATAAACCCTTAGATGAGCAAAGCAGCAAGATGCCGTATACTAATCTGTATTTTTGAATATTTTATTTAGAATCAATAAGAATGACTGAACTGCAGCTTTTGAGCACAGGCCCTTCCATGGAGCTGAAATGCCATCTGAAGGAAGACCCACTAACTTAAGGCATCTGGCTTTGGTTTCCCACCAGATCTGCCAGTATATGTGACCACTTCATAACCATATATGACCACTTCAAAAGTTCCCAAAAATACATTCATGGTTGTAAACTTCATTATATAAAACTGCTTGTAGAGGGTCATAGCATTGCATTGTAATTTTAAAGCTGTTTCCATATACCTGTATTTTAGATTAAAATGCTTTTGTTACTTCTTCTGTGCCACAAACTGGGGTTATTAAGCAAGAAATAAATAATAAAAAATGTGATAACTCCATCATGTAAGTAAACTGCCATTTATGTGAAAAATGGGCATGAAATTTGTCTCAAAGTTAACTGCAGTGTTATTGTCTCATCATAACTACAGTGTCATCATAGTAGTTGCTCTTGAGGACACTTTTGCCTTTTCTTCTGTCAGAGTATGAATTTATTTCTATAGGAGGATATTTAAAACATTTTAGCTAACATAAAGAAGAAATTTAAGACCTTAAAACTTCATCAGAATAAATAAAAGTTCAAGTTTCAAGTTGTCTCTTTTCGACTGGTTTGTTTTTAATTTTTTTTTTTTCTGTCATGAGCTTCATCTTGAGTATCGTCACTCATTCAAGGACACACTTTCAACTAAACTATTTCTCACCGCACTTTCTTCCTATTAGGCATATGTTTTATTTTCATACAAGGTGGTGTTACTGGCAGAGGAGCATAAAGGACCTTATATTTTCTTGCTCTGTGTCTGAGGCTCAGTTCTCAGATCAAAAGCCCAGAAGTTTTAACCTCCTTATCTACTCAAAAAACATGCTTAAAGGAGCAAATCTGGATTTAATCCATATTTAAGTGGTAACCTTGGAGGCTTTTCTTACTTAAATACATTGCAAAGCTGGAGGATGAAACAGGATCAAGCCTTATCAATAGTCTTGCAATGACAGCTGCTGTTTGCCCATCCCAGATGTGCTGGCAGCCACTAAGCCAAAACATGAGAGTCTCTTCATAAAATCACTCCATGAGGCAGGAACATGTGCAAAACAGCCTGCTGGTGTTTCCTGGGGGAGCTGTGCCTTGCCTGGTGTAAAGGCACATGGCAGTGAAACTGTGTATTTTAAGGTAAAATACAACAAATCCATGGTACCTGGATAGACACAGTTCCATAGTATGCTACTCCCTTGGGGACTTCATCCCTCTGGCGACTGCACTTTGCACCTGTTCCTGAGATGAAAAAGAGTTCTTTCACAAAGGCTCAGCCCTTATATCTCACCTTTGGCATAATTCATTCCTATAAATGCTTATTTATCTGTGAAATACCATATGTCAGCTTTCTAGTATGAATTTGATGTGATTTTCCTACCCACATATGTGACAGTAAATTCTTTCAGTGCGAGTCTCTTCAGGACATTGCTGATCTTACAACCTAGCCAAGGTTAATTATTCTGTGACTTCAGTTAGAGATTTGTACAGAAGGATGCTGATATCAGCTATGGATTATTAAACTATTTGCCATTGTTGTTGATACTTTTCTGATGAAGCTGGTCTCTGTAGCAATTCTGCTGGCACCAGAGCTGATCTCTTGCTCATTTATCTTTCATTGAGCAAAAAATTTTCCTCAACTCCCCTTTATCAGCCAATGTCTAGTGAGTCTGAGGTATTTCTAGCAGGACCCTGACTTTCCCAATATGATTATGGATCTTCAAAGTGGATATGGTTATTCTTTCTGGTTTGTAGCTCTTTGGGTGAGCGTGTCTGGGTGTAGACCAGCAGATGAGCCAGCTGCTACCCTTTGTTAGCCTCTTTAAATGCAAATCTGCCCTTGAATGGAGGTCCCAGAGTGCACAGTATAGACATATATAGCATTAGAACAGCTGTCTCAGTCCCACTGACAGGGTTTGGTGGTGGCTTACAGCCAGACATGAAGAAAACAGCTCTACCTCAGTGCTGCAATGCACCTCCAACTCTGCAGCAACACCCTCCTCAGCCAAGTAACCTATGGCTTCATTACAGCCCAATTCAGCTGCATCTATGGCAAACAAATCCTTTGTAGTGAGAGAAAATATTTCAACTGCAAGTAAATCAAATTAGAAAGTAATTTTAGTGGCTTCTTCTCTCATTTCATGCAGTGATGTCAGGCCCTGGGCACCTTCCCAAGCAGACATCTGGCCTCCTCTGTGGTTACTCCCACCTGGGTTCTGTAACTCTTGGGTGGGGTGGTCCCAAACCAGACCATGCAAGGGAGCCACAAGGAACATGTTCAATTTCTAAAGCCTGGTCTCCTCTGTGGCATTGATGCAATCTTTCCATTTTTCTTTCCTCAGTCTCTGGAATGATTTTGTGTTGCAGGGTCCTCAGAGCCTGGAAAGGATCTCAACAATAAGGCCATGCAATTATAAAAGCACAGCAATTATAAAAGCAGAAGCCAACAGCACATCTGCTGCAAGATATTCCAGACAAATTAATTTCTGAGGCAATTCCATTGACTTTGAGGGACTTATGCTGTGAATTTAACCATAACAATGAGAAGCCAGAGTGAAAAGGGCATGATTTCTGCCATTTCCACACTGATTTATTGAGAAGAATTTTGGAAAGGTGGAAGATTGATGAAGGGTGACATAGAGGAGTCCCTTGTCTGGTAAACCACATACATATTTTGACTACAAAGCAAGCAATATATTTCTTTTTCTAACATAAAAAATACAGATACATTTTAGTCAAGTATTTGGAAGTCTCTTGTATAAGGAGATCTCCTATTTCATGATGCTTCCATTTCTCTGCTCTAAGAAGGACCAAACTATCAAGTCCTTCCTGACACAGGCATCGTGGGGCTCTTCAGAGCTCAGTCCAGCCAATGGAGTACTCTCCTGTAGAATCTTGTTTCCCTGTGATCAGATGAAATTGGGATCTGAGACTGGTAAAACCTATGAGCTGGAATTTGCCTGAAGGAGAAGGGGCAGACTTCACTTGGGCAATCAGGAACACAGCAGCCCATGGCAGGTTTTCACCTCTCAAGACCCAAAAACTAAAGTGCAGGTTCATTTTACCAATTACATCATCTGAAGAGCAATGAGGAAATTTCAAAAGATGTAAGAAATAGAATCAGGATGTTGAGAGGATGTTGACCTTCTAGCCAGTCAGGTCCTTTAGTGTTCCTCACAATGGTCCTACTCTCACTCCTCACACAAACTGAGTTTTCCCAGATCCTGGGAGCTGGTGTGGGCAGACACCACAAACCAGCCCCTGGGTGAGCAAGCAGCACATATCCCAGGATTGCTGGGGTGGGGCTGGAAGCAAATTCCCCTTCTAGCCTCACTGACTGCTAGGATTCTTTGCTGCTCCACACAGATAAGCTGAGGCCTTAGTTGTCACTTGGAAGATTATTGTGTTTGACTATTAAAAGAACAGTGTTAGCAAATAGGAAGAGGCAACAAGGAGACTGTGGATTATGGTTTGACAATGTCACCTCGTGTGGGGATTACCGGCGCAGGCAGCAGGCATCTGGCACAGAGGGATTTACAAGGATGCTGCCTGTAAGAAGAAGTGAGGAAACACTGTTATCCTGAATTTCTTAGGAACTGAAGAAGAGATTTGCAGAGCAGTTTGAGGAGGCTTGTGGTCACATGCCATACACTTGATGCAAATAGGAATCTAATGCTGTAACTGAAAATGGAGCAAAAAAGAAAGGCCACACTTTCATTCTGAAGAGCTAAGGGCATATAAGGTTGTAGGAAGAAAGGATAAAGGAAGAATATTTGATGAACTGCATTGACTGGGGGAAGCCTGGAGTACAGAAGGCAAAAACAAAGTGTAGAAAAAAAGCTATGAGTAGAAGAATCTGTGGAAGGAGGAAAATCATGTGACCATATGTCTAGGAGGTGATCAGCAGCAAGTAAAATTGCCATAACAGGGATGAAAAGTATAAAAGCAATATAACTGCTTTATTTCTATTTCCCTTTAAAATTGCTTCCTGTTGCTAGTAGTTCTAAAGATAGACTGCACTAAGAAGCAGTTTCTGATTTCCAGAAAATACTAGGTTCCCAAATGGTTTGGATATTGTCTTAATCTGTTATACTGTAAATCCAGTACCCAGCATTGATCTGAGGAATGCAAGGTACCAAAAGAAAGCCATAAAGGGAGAGCTGTTATGAGAGAAAACTTTCAGTAGCCTATTCCTGCCCAGTGTTAGAATATGAGACTGTATATGGGCTCTAATCTGTTGTGAAATCCAGGTTGTGATGATCATAGAACCAGCAAGTGTGTTAAGAAACAAGTGCTACAATTCCGATGAAGAGTTTTAATTTGAACCCTTGCTGAGACTTATTCCTTCACTGTGTTTCATAAATCCAAAATACTCAGCCATATCATGTACTATAGCAGTGTGAAGGGAATGATGTGGCCAGCTTCACAGAATCACTGCCTGTTTGTACTGGAAAGATATAAAAAGGTGTCAAAGAACTGAAGATATGAAGAACTAATCCTGCTGCTGACCCTAAGAGATAGATTGCAGCAACTACTATCCACAAAAAACAGCTTTCATGTCTAGGAGAAAGCAAATATTAGTATCAAAGAGCAGCACCTTTAGCAAGATACCAGTTAAGGGAAGTAGCTGAAATTAGCTGTGTTGAGAAGCAACACATGGGTTATTAGACACATGAGCATTCACCAGCTGTCTGTTGGGACAGCCATAAGGCAGGAGCACTGGAAGAGCAAAGTTTTAAAGACCAGTGTGTAGCAGGAAGTGATATGAAAACAGAAACCAATAGAAAAGATGCAATATACCATAATTAGAGAAAATCCTTGTGGTGCAACCTCTCATGGAGTTCTACTGTAGTATGAGTTCAGGCAAAATGTGTTCAAAAGCCAGTGAGCCATACAAGCAATAACAGCTTTCCAGTATTTTCTGCACATGTTGAATTCATATGAGCAAAAAACATTTAGGCCTGGTAGAGTTTGTTGTGTGATTCACAGCTGCTCTGAAGAGCCTAAAAGCTAGAAATTTTTGAGAACAAATGAAGGAAAATACCAAAATATTTTTGTATATCAAGTGGTCAGATGACATTGTGCACTTATCAAAGTTTTCTAAGAAAGATTTTGGAAGTTAATTTGGATTTTGGGTGTAATGTGACAGTCTTACAAAATACCATTAAATAGCAGAGTGGTTTTTATTATCAGTCTTGCAAAATAATGGATATGTAACAGAGATATAAGCATAAGATTATTCTGAAAGAATATTTGTAGGAGTCTGGTGAGTAAAGACAATTACCCAAAGTTCCCTGAAGGCTGGCATAAAATGGAAATAGTGTGATAAAGTTGAGAAGCTGAAAATTTAGGTTGAGCATAAGCAAATCTGATTTGTTACACAGACAAGAGACAAAATCTATGTTTTTCTGTAACTGAAACTCCATGAGTTTTGAGATTAGGGAAAACTATTTCCGTGATATGCCAAATCACTGCAACCATTCGTTTCTGCATCAAAATCACAATTCTGAGGTCTAACCTGTACACTACAAGGTGAAGTCTTAGTCTCAATTTTTTTAATCATAGGGTCCATCAAGCCCTGAAGAATGGTCCCAGTGATGAATTGCTTTCCATGTAAAAGAATTGTGTCTTTATTCTCATATCAAGTGGTTTTCCTGCAGATTCCAGACATGAGGATCCTGTTATGCCATCTCCACCTGCCCTGCACAGCTGTTGAGTGCTAAATGAACACCCCATTCCTCCCAGTGGACTCCAGTCTGTTTTGAAATGTACTCTAGGAATGGCTCAGCAGTGCCACAGAGATGCTGCATACATGATGGTCATCTGCATTTTGGGTGAATCCACCCAATATGCCAACCAACACCTTCCTAAAGTTGTTCTGTTAACTGATGTCACCTTCCCATTCTTCCCCTAACAGACTTTTCCCATTTCTTCCTCCCGTGTTAGCAGCAGCAGCACACTGGGAATTCATATTCATTGCATTATCTACTGTGATCTCATTGTTTTTTGTTCTGGGGATGCAATTGCTCATCTTGCAAATGTGAATACATTCTTTGTTTCTAGATGCTTAATCCAGCACTTAACTGTGATGGAGCACATGTTGACAAAATGAGCTGCTTAACAATGTGCTTCGGCTGCATTTTCGTTATTTTTTATCTGCCAAACCTTGCATTATCCAAGAAGTTTACTACTATTGATTTCTTTTTCATTCCAGAACATGGAGAAAGGTGTTGAATACCATAGAAGATTTTTTTTCCCAGATATTTATGTCTCTCCAGCAGGAAGAGTGTACATTTATGATTTAATATTTCATTATTGTGTTTAATATAAGCTGCAGTGATTTAATGTAGTACAAATATGTGTATGTATAAAAAAAAATGTTGTGCAAGAGTGAATCAAATTGCCATTATTTAAATAGACTATACCAGCATGGTTTCTTTTCTCCTGTAAGCATGGAGATTAACTTTTAAAAATCAGGTTTATCTAAATAAGACATATTTTCCATAATATCATGCACATTTAAAAATCATTTTATTGCATAAAATATACTGATTTTTTTTTAGATAGGTGCTTGATTTATGGTGTTGAAACATCTTTTGCAATCATATTTTACATTAAGTTTTTTGAAAATAAAGTTGTTGGAGCTTTTGTACTTAAATCTTTTATCTAACAAAATGTAATTTTTTTTTCTTTTGTGTTTACACTTTAAAAAGTGAAAGTTACTTATGGATGTTTCCCTTTATTTATTTCCTCATACCCTGATTTTTTTCTTGCCATTTTTTCTCTGTTTCTTTTTTTTCCCCTCAAAGAAAAAGTAAAATGAGGTTTTATATTGGAAAGTAAATAATTTGAAAATTATGAAAACTAGAAAGTTATCACTTTTTTTTTTTCCTCAGGAAATAAAAGATTTCCTACTTATGAACTACTGACATAATTCTTGACCATTTCTTTTCCTTGAAATTTGTAAGAAATAACAGTCTAATTTTGCTGGAACTTGGTGTGAAAACTTTAAGGTACTTGAATTAATTCAGAGGAGATAGTGGAAAAAGCTCATGCAAAAGCTGGAAGGCACCTCTTTTGAAGAGCACCTGAGGCCTGAAGGATTTCCAATAAGAGCAGTGTACTCCATTTGCCTATTTAAGCTAATAGGGATCAGTTCACAGTTCCACACATTGTCAAGGGAAAAGTGAAAGAACCTGATCTTCAGGTTGAAATCAGTCCCTATTTTTCAACAATTTCCAGGATGCTTTTACTTTTCCTTACTCATGTCAGGTAAAACAGTCCCCCCGGGAATTAAAAATCTTGCAATGTGCTACAGGAAAAGACACTGAAAGTGATATTTGTGTCACTGAGTGAAGAAATTAAAAGTATGTTCCTCTTTCCAAATAAACTTTGAGTGAAGTCCATGGAGAGTTTCTCAATAGCTAAAATATAAGATTTCCTAAAGAATGCATTATTTGCTGTGCATTTGGCAAGACAGTGGCAGATCCTAGGGAAGTGGAATGTAAATGTGACAGGGTCAGGTAAAGGAGGTCACAAAAGACAAGGAAAGGTCTCCCAGAGCACCGACAATTTTTTAGAAATATGAGAGCTGACAAGTGTCTTTTTCAGCTTGTGAACAGAACTCCCAAGTGGTTTTCAATTCCATTGCTATAAAATTGAATCACATATGCAGTTTTTTACTTAAAAAAAAAATTCTAAAAAGATTGACATTTTTATCTTGTTTTGCCCAGTTTATGCATTTGGTCTTGTTTGTCCATCCTTGACCACCAATTACTTTAACACCTTCTGACCAATTTTAAAATCACCATAAATTTCTACACCTTTTTTTTTTTTTTTTATTAGTCCATAAAGGGAGCTATTACTTTCCCTTCAGGGAAGGAATCAGTATATTAGAGGTCAAAAATCCACCTAAGAGAGATCTTTTGAAACTTGCATCATTAACTGCATTGTCTGACTCCAAATAACCTAAGAAAGTGTTAGAACATCTCCATCTATGATTAGTAAAGCCTTCCCTGCTTCAATATCCTACCAAGGTTATTCATTTAAAAGCATGCTAACTGCACGATAAAGTTCTTACTGTTTCTCAGCTCTGATGGGAGAGACATTGAGAGGCCACATAAAGGAATACAAAAGGCACTGAACTGCTCAGAGAGGGACTTTGACAAGGGCATATAGTGATAGGACAAGGGCAAATGGCTTTAAACTGGAAGAGAGTGGGGTCAGATTAGATGGTAGAAAGAAATTCTTCCCTGTGAGAGTGCTGAGGCCCTGGCACAGGGTGCCCAGAGAAGCTGTGGGTGACCCTGGATGGCTGGAAGTATTAAGGCTGGGTTGGACAGGGCTTGAAGCAGCCTGGGCTAGTGGAAGTTGTCCCTGGCCATGGCAGAGGAATTTGAACTGGATAATGCCTAAGGTTCTTTCCAATCCAAATCATTCTGTGATTCTATGATTCTACTTTTGCAGTAGATGGGTGAGCCCAGCAGTTCCCACTGGGAAAAAATAGTGTCTTGAAGTTGAATGGGAGTGTGATGGGAGGGATATTTGCACTGGTGGATTGTTTTCTAAAATACTCAGCTTTTTACAGCTCCAACATGGCACTTTCTGGTAATGTTCTCAGGAGAGCAGCCAGCATCTCTCCTTTGGACCCTTCCCTTTCAGCTGCTCCTGTAATATTGTGCTTTAGATGGGTTTGGGTTTGCTCTTTGCACAGTTTCCTTTTCCAGTGATATCTACTCTAAGCATAAACAGGCTTTTTGTTCCCAAGTCTCTCAGTCTAGTTTTAGAAGGTTTAAATTGCATTAGCAGAGATATTTTTTTGTTAAAGGGTTTCCAGTTACGGTAGAAGGACAGAAGGTTTCATTGCTCTGCACTCAGTATGCAGAGCACCTCCCCGCCCTCAGCTTCTTGCAACTATGTCTTCCCTGCAGGATAATAATTTCTCAAGAGTAACAGCAAAAATATCAGCTAGAAACTTAAAGAAATACAGAATTTTCCACCCTCTAGGGCACCACCAGGTGCACTAATCTGCCATTAGGTCCCCCTTTATAAAACAATGCAAGTGTTCCCTCTAGAAGATTGTACCTATGGTTTCTGAGTTTCTGCAAAGTTTGCAAAATGCTGTAGAACTGAATGGTTTCATGGCAATGCTAGCACAATAATTTTCTTTAAAAGTGGGATATCAACAACAATGGAGTTCATAACACCAGGAAAAGCTATGGTATTTAACATTTCCAGGGCAAATATGCATTTGAATACAGACGGGGATGTGTGGGTAGGGCAGGTCTAAGTGCCATAACAGGCTGTAAAGGAATGCTTTTCCTCCTTGGACTTTAGGAATATAGAGAAAGAGCAAAAATTCCCTAGTGCTGAAATGCCAGGGATGACTGCAGGAAAATGCAAGGACAACATGCTGAGGCACAGCTACATGTTCTCAGGGAACTCAGAATGATTTTGAAGACTGCTGAGCCACATAATGTGTCCTTTGCATTCACCAGTGAAATTCAGCCATGTCTGGGTAAAAACCAGTATCTGCTTCCCAGAGCAGCACCTGCACAATGATTTGAGCCAGGAAGTGCTCACCAGCACTGCATCTGACCTGCACAGCAGGGGGAATTGGAGGAAGAGACAAATGCAATTATCCTCACTGAAAACCAGCCAAGACAGTGAGGACAGTGTGCTCACTCTTGCAGAACAAAAACTAAAGAGCATTTTTAGTGATCCACAGCTGCAAAGACCTGAGGATTTCACCCCATTCAGCCCCGTGCCTGCATCTTCAGCTGCTGCAGCTCTCCCTGCCACTTTGGGCATCCAAAATAACAACTCTTTCCTCATCTCACCATCAGATGAGTGTGGATGAAACATAACCTGTTTGTACACATCCAGCAGGACTAACACATGGAAAGTCTGCTGTCATACCTGGGAATACCTTTCCCTGAAGGCCAGGAACAGAGGCACATGGTGGTGGCATGAATAACATGGGCTGCTCCTGTCATTTGTTGCTGTTTATGGAGTGGTGAGCCCTGAGCCAGTGAGAGTCCTGTATGTTGGATGTGACTGCAGGCAGTTATCCTACCAGAGAGGAGAGGAGAAGTCACTTCATGGGAAGGAAATGGAGTGAAGAAGGATCAGGAATGGAAAGAAAAAACTGAATTATTAAAAGCTCAACTAGGTAGTGGCTGCACAAAGGACATGTAAATGATACAATACCGAGTAAAGTCTTTTTAGTTCGTTTGGTATTTGCAATAGACTCCTTAAGCCTTTGATTCTATGCAAAGTTTTTAACACTGCAGATGAATATAGCAGATAAATATTGATTTAGAACATTTGGCAAATGGTCTATTGAGTTCTGTATCCTTTTCTGAATTCTTCAGGGGAAAATTATTAAACTAAAAGAAGGCAGCTATGGGAAAATTTCTTCACAAGTTAAATTTCTTTGTACCAATTTTTGAACCAGGTTTTTAGCATGGTCATTAATTTTTATGCATCTTCCTTATGGTTATGGTTCAGTGTTGCAATATTATTCAAAATAATGAAGATGTTTTAGCCAGCTATGTAAAAATCCAACCTTTTCTTCATCACGCTGAATTTTGAGCGAGAAACATATCTCACAACAGTGAATTCCAGGGATGATTTGTACAAAATGTATTCCAAGAGAAAAAACAAATACATTTGGTGGCTTTAGTTTTTGCCCAAAACCCAGAGGCACAATTTTGGATTTCCCTGCAGAGAAACTCAGTATCTAAGGCAAGCAGACAGCTTGCTTGATGGAGCATAGAACATTCACTCTGTGTTTCCTTGAGTAACAGAGCCCACCTTTCCTACTCAGCTCAAAAGAAACAGCAGGGAAAGGCTGAATATTTCCACAACACATGGAAGAACACAGGACACATCCTCAGCCTATGCCACAAAGGCTCTTTCCTGCAGATCCACAGTGCTCCTGCAGAGACCAAAAGCCACCATCAATCTTCCTGTGTGTATGGAGCTCACAGGAAAGTGTGAACTAATAGTAAATATCTGTGAGGAAAAGATCTGGCAGGAAATTATATCCAAACTGAAATAAGCACAGCCCTACATATAAAATATCATAAAAGTATTTGCATATACATAGATACTGTGAAAAATTACACTCCACAATTGAGCCAGACAGACCCTGGAGTTTATAGGTCCAAACTGCAGAAGTGGAAATGTTAAGAAATACCTTTATAGATGTATGGCTTTTTAAGCCCTAGAAGAAGCTGTCGAGGCAGGTTGTGGAATTGCTATTGGTGCTGTTCAAGGCTGGATTTGTCAATGCCCTATTAAGGATGATATACATGGAGCTAAATAATTTTTGCCATGAGGCAGCTCCTTTCCAGCCCAAATTAGACAAAGGTAAATGTGATGTGCATCGATACGTACTAAGCACAAGGAATGAAACTCCTGCTTTAATGAGATCAACACACAGAAAAGGTGCATCCAATAAAGAACCTTAAATAACCCAGTTAGAAAAGGTTGAAAAATGAAAGCAAGAGGTGTTCAGACAATTGTGTGAAGCATCTGAAGAGGAAATATCCTTTTTTATCAGAACTGAATTGGTGTATTGATTGAGTAGAAATCATGCATTTGAAGCACAAAAGCAAATAATTCTTTTCAGCCTTTGACTTTTTAGCTTAAAACATGGTCTCTTCTCTTATCAATTCACTTTTTCCAAAGGATTTTAGAAATGCTTGCAGCAAATTAGAAGCAGTTCAAATGACAGCTACCAGCCTGTTAGCTGCAGGTGGAGAGTTGAGGAAGGTGTTTTAATAATACTAACAATAACAGACAACACTATTTGGAGACTTCTCTTGGGATAAATGGGTTAATTGAGTTCCAGCTAGAGACAGGAGAAGCCAGACTTTACCTGCCTTTTCTCAAGCAACAAACACAGAAAATGTATTTTGTATTTGCTCTGTCATTACAGATCTGGCAATGGTGGTCTGTGCTTGGGCAGTGGCCCACAGGTGAATGCTTCAACCTGTGCTGAGCCTCAGAGCCACTGACCTGCAGCCCTGCAGCCCCACCATCCCTGGAGAATGACATTTGGGTTGATAAGAGACCTCTGAAGAGTCTCTACAGGAAAAGAAGGGCTAGAATTCCATCTCTAAGGGCTTCAAGGCAGTCTGTGCATATCTGCTGTATGTGCATCTATGTGTCTATACCTTAGAACTTATGTATATCACAGAATCACAGAATCACAGAATCACAGAGCCAATTAGGTTGTAAAAGACCTCCGAGATTATTGAGTGCAGCCTGTGACTCAACACCACCATGTGGAATAGACCTGAGTGCCTCATCCAGCTGTTCCTTAAATGCCTCCAGGATGGTGACACTACCACCTCCTTGTGCAGCCTGTTCCAGTGTCTAATCACCCTTTCTGTGAAGAAATTCTTTCTTGTGTCCAAACGAAATGTCCAACCTAAATGAGATCAACACGCAGAAAAAGTGCATCCAATAAAGGATCTTAAATAACCCAGTCTAGGAATGAGCCTATTTTACCACCCGAAAATCACAAAGTCTAAGAAGGCACCCTTTTTCAGAGATGGATAAAACCTTCCAGAGATTAACACAGCTCATCCCAAACATCTACTAAGCAATTTTCCAAATAGCTCTGGACTTTTCCTATTTCTCTCTATTGCCTGTAAAGGAAATTGAGATTGTGTTACTCAGTTAAGGGGGCAACATTTGGGACACCTGGTTTAGGTGCTACAAACCCTGCTGCTTGTACTGAGGCTGGCTGGGCTGTTTTGTGCATCATCCCTTTCTGCTGGGTGTGAGAAAGCCCAAAGGACTTGATAATCTCCCCTCAACTGTGCTTGAGGAGAGGACAGTCCCAGTCCAGTTGCATCTCCCTAACCATCACCACTTCAGGACACTGTTAAAGGATCAAGCTTCATGGTACAAGTGCAGCAGATTATCCCAGAAAGGCTTTAGCTTTCTACTCAAATTTCAGGAATGATTGTTCTTCGGTGAAATTTCTTTCCTATAGAAATGAAAAAAATCCCACCTACTGCAACAGGAAATAGACTTGTCAGGAAATACACCCTGTTATGGGGAAATCAACTTTACAAATATACAAATATGGAGAATTTCTAAACCCATTCATATGAATTATTTGTGTTAGATGCCCATCCAAATAAGTAATCTTAAACATTTTTAAATCTTCCTATTTCTTTCCTTGTTGACTTTTTGTTTTGTTTTGTTTGTTTTTTGTCTTCCCCCCCCCCCCCATTTTCCTCTGTAAGAATTAATAACAGAAATTTTATAATTAAGGACAAGGTACTTTCAAGCCCTTACAGATCTGCTGAATGAGTGGGGACATGAACTGCTGTTACATCTAAACAGATTCACTGCATTTTTAAGGCATGGAGGGGTGGGGATTTATGTCAGGAGGTCTCTTCTCTAAAGGGTTGTTCCCTTGCTCCTGATCCAGATAGGAGGTGATGGTAAAACATGAGATTCATATGGGATTTGCTTTACTGCTGCAACAAAAGGACAAACCCGTAGTCTGAGTCACTTTTGAAATGTTTCTGTCATATTTGTAATCAGAAAGTCCATTGCTTAATGCAAAGGTTAGAATATTGTGATACTTCAGGTAAACTAGTGACAGCCTGTACTTTGGCTCTCATATTTGTCTTCTGAGGTTTGAAAAATATAATTACTCATCTGAACTAGGACTTTTTTTCTGCAATTTTCCATGACTCTGCTGTTAATATAATACTGTGACATCTCAAATTTACTGAAAGGTGATTACCGGTCATTATTTCAACAACTGCCATCTGAAAGAGGTTAGATGGCTTCTATCTGAAATGCTAATAACTGCCTGGAGTCTTGTCTGTTACTGCCTTGATTCTTCCTTCCATTTGAACAACTCTGGGGAAGGAATAATGGGAAATTTTAACAGAAAAAATATGCACTGAAAGTACAATCTCTGCCATCCATCTCAAGCTCTTATATCAGGCATGGGGCTACTGTTGGATACAGGCAGCTATTGGTTCTTAAAGTTTTTGTATCCCTTTACTACATCTCTACCAGCAGTGTGGTTACTGGCAGGAGTGGCAGCAATACTGCAATGTGTGGTAGTGCATTCAGTGAGGTTAATGCTCTCTAAAGAGTTGGTCACAAACAGCTGGTCCCGCAAATATCTTATGGACTTCATGGTCTGGCCTTACAAATGACAGGAAATATTTCTCACATCCACTGTGAATCCAGCCTTCTAAGAAACACATACCCTTTATAGTACAAGAATCATAATTACACTACAGTCGTATTGTAGGTGGATTTTTATCATAAGATTTCCACTAATCTATATAATGAAGCACTTCATGGACAGGCCAAAAATAATTGCAGTGTAAAATGATGTAATTGGTACACCTGCATTTAAAAATACACAGTCGGGACCTCAGCTGAGTTAAATCATTATCTCCCTGATGATATCAGTCTGGTTCCTGTGCATTAAAAAGCAGATCATGGGAGCAATAATATCTCAATTATGTATTTAACCTTCTGGTTATATTAATTAGTGATGATTAGGCATGGGAAACCATAATTATGTCACGTACATAACACCCCTTTGAAATTGCATATGAATCTAAACACAAAAGGCAGATGTGAACATCTAACCAGGGCTAGAACAAATCTGAAACTTAATTATGTGACCCTCTAGCCTCTGTCTGAAACACAGCCAGTCATGACAGCTCTGCTGATGTTAAATTTGTTGAAGAAACTGCAAGTTTTATTTGTCTCAGAAGAGAAATGCAAGGTAGAACAGTCTTACATTCTGATTTCACATACAGGCTATTAAATTCTGACTAAAAAAGATAAAACATTTAGGCCTGATTCAGTTAATAAACAAGGAAGCTCTGAAGCTAAAGAAGCACCTTTGCATTAATTCACAACATTTATCCATTTATCTGGGGTATGAACAGCTAAAAATCAGCCTCCATTGCTCCTGTTTGCAGGAGATCCTGGCAGAGAATTATTTGCAGAGGACCTTCCTGAAGAGTTTCTCCAGAATGACTGTGAAAGTGCTGTGGTAGACACTGTACTGAGAAAACTTCTTCCAAAGCAGCTGTCTGAGAAAACTGTGGTTGGGAAGAGGGAGGCAGAGCGAGATTTTCCACCACTGCCCTCATGCCTAACTTAAGACTGAAATTTTTCACCTTCAAGGATAAAGAAAAGCCAGTCTGAGCTAACGCTCTTCCCCCAGTACAGCAGAGATGTGCTTTAACCCAGCAGACCATTCCCTCACAGCAGGACTACAGCAAATAATTGTGGTGGAGGTCATTCAGTCTAAATTTAGAAAAATATTAAACATTCCACTTTTCTATAGGCTTCTGTCACCAACTGAAACCTACAGAAGCTCTGCACTGCAAGAGGAATTGTGGATCTAAGCATCCAGGATTACTCCTGTTATTCAGATGGCAGCATTCTGCCACCCTTGCAGGGAAAAGGACAATCCCAGAAAATCACAAAATTTCCATTAAAATTAATCCTTTGAAAAGTGAATGCTAGAAGAAACTGCATATTTTTTACTAAACAAATATACTTTAAATGGACGGTTTGCAAATGTCAGGTTGAAGTGTTCCAAAGTTGGGAGCTGCCAGAATTAATGCTGCCTGTGTACTCTGCATTGTACTTGCAGGGTGTTTGTCACCGCTATTGCCTGGTTTCATTTTTTTAAAAAATCTAAGTAACTTGACTTTGAAAGTTTGACTTGCAAATCTGGCATTTGTAGTTCAGGGAAACCCCACCCTGCACGCTTTGCCTCCTATATTCGCTCAATTATTATTTGATGTGCTGTTTGCTTTCTGCTGTGCCAGCAGCAAGGGACACTTGTACAACATGGGCCAGGGTTATTTATTGACCCACAGAATCAACAGTCTTGGGGGTCTTCACTCTTTCTACTCTGTCAGATCAGTCCATGACAGCCAGGTCCAGCAGAGAGCCCTGCCCAGTAAGGGCCCAGGTGAGTGAGGCCCTGGCTGTATTCTGGGCAGAGCAAGGTCTCATTAGGTGGCAGTGTCCCTTAAGGGACTAAAGGCACATGGTATTTTGCAGAATGTAACCCAGTTAGACTTTGGTAAGACATTCTGTCTTTTTCCTCCACTAAACTGTGAAAGTGCTGTCTAATATTTATAAGCAGCAGTTCCCAAGCATTGCAAGCTGTTCTCTAATGATATTTTCAATTCAGTCTGAGCTTCCTGAATGAAATTTCTGAAGAAGTTACATAAATGCTTACTTTTTCAACCTGAATTGCATTCAATATAATATTATAGAAACAATCCTTGCAAACATCTTACTTCAAGAGAGGTTGTTTTTTCCTTTCCTTTTGCTCTTGGCAGTGGCTGTGACAAGAATGACAGAGCAAAACACAACACAAAGTTATAAATGTTACTTTTCCTAAGACAGCAAGCAAAGTCATGGTCTACCAAGGTGGGAAACTGAGGCACTCTGCTTTCAGAAACCCTGGCCTGTGCCTCACCCTGAGGCTGCAAATAAGATTTAAATTGAGGAGCTCCTTGGGAGTGACAAGTCTGGGACCTGCCAAGCAAAGAGAATATGCTACCCATCTCTCCAACCATCTAAAAAGAGACATCAACAGAGGAATGCACAATCTAGGTGCTTTTCATCACTTCAGGGTTTTTTCACCTTTACTTCACCTTGCTGCTAAAGCAAGGCAGTGCCTTTTGGTCCCTCTTTTGATATGCACCTCCTGACAAACAAGGAAAAAGTTGCCAAAATCTGATAGCAAGCATGACTCCCTCTTCACTTCATCCCTTTCTCCATTCTTTGTTTCCTAAACCCACACCTCTCACACAGATCAGGATCCACACATCACAACCTGGCATGTTCTCTGCTGGCTTTCTTCCCTTTCCCCATCTCAAAACTTTCTTTCCATCAGCTCCTCTGACACCACAGAGCCATGCACAACATCTGAAGAGCTAGCACAGGGTAGTCCACATCAGGGGCTGTTGCCACAATTTCACCATGCAGATGAATTAGAGGCTTTGGCATAGCCTTGTCCATCACTATTAATGAGGCTGAACCAAACACGCAATTCCTTGGGGTCTTTTGCCTCACTCCTCTCTTTCTTTTCTGGAATTTTTACCAATGCCTCCATTCTACTCCTTCCCACCTCAAGCAGATGCTCCTGAAATTCTGAGAGCAGTACCAATGAAACACAGCTCAGCCCTTTTGTTTAATGACACAGATGCATTATTAGGGGCTAGATTAAATAGGAGGTTGGGATTAGGGATGCATACACCCACAGGAGTTTTCTTAGGGGAAGATAAGAAAATACAGTATTTTGGTAGGTTGAGGTTTTAAGGAAAGTATAAAACCCTTTTTCAAACCTTGACTCTGGCTTGTGACTTTGCATATTTAGTTGACTCTTACCATGACATAGTACTTCATCTTGAGAACTAGAAGCATGAATGGCATTTAAGAGATTAGCTGTAAAAATGCAGAGCTCTGGCCACAGGTAAGATTCTCTGCCATCAGAAATTGAGCATGAAAATGTTTAATTCTGGGCTGCCACCACTAAGATTTTGCAGTTCAGACTCATGGTATGGCAAAATGCTGACAAATTTGGATGTGAGGGCACAAACCAGCACTGCCTCCATAACTGAGCTGGGCACATTTCTCTCTGCCTTTCCAAAGCAACTTCCCAGCAAACTCATCAACCACAAGGATGCACACTGGAAGTGCTTGGAACCAAACAGTAACAGAAGGATTGAAAGCAATTCTTCTGCCTAAGGAAGAAGGGTTTTACATTTGCTCTTCCACACCTTCCCCTGTCTGGGTGCAATGCAAAGGAAATCTGTGCAGCTGATCTGGGATTACATGCCACAGATCCTGACAGGCCCCTGTGCTCACAGCCTGGCAAAAACCACAACTGTAATCTCCTCTCTGAGATAAAGTCCATCAATCTTATTCTTACACCAACCTGTCCCACTCTGCTTCAGGCAGAGCTTGAAGAAAAGCCCTTCTTGAGAAGGATGTTAAAATCTGCCCTTCCTTGGTACCCTCCTGTTTAACTTACTCTTTTGGCTGGCCTCCCACCAAAGTTGGGTCAACACATATCCATTCTGTCTGCTGAGCTGACTAGTTTTCAATAACAATTTCTCCTTCATTCTGTAACAGAGATCAATAAAACTGCCCCTCTCTCATGTTGGCTGAGATTCCAGGAATGTCATTTGCTTTTTATTGTTGTTACTGCTTTGTTTTGTTTCCATTTTTCTTTTTTCTTCCTTTTTTATTTTCACTTCTTTCTTTTTTTTTTTTTTTGGCAAGGCACAGATCAATTTAGAAAGATGAAAATTACTTAGACTTTCACTCAAAGTAAAATCTGCACTTTATAACCCAGGATGTAATTTACAATTCTGTCATTAAACTCTGTTAATCCTATTATTATGAAGATAAATAATTACCCATAGCGAAGAAAGGGATTCCCAACAGAGTAGAATTATATTTTCCATCAGTAATGAAAAATATCCCTGCCGCAGTGACACTGGAAATACAGATAGTGAGCACTCCCAGGAGTCCCAGGAAAGGTTTGCTACGCAGGCAGTCCTTCATGGAGCTCGAGAGGGTAGCAGTCAAGAGAATCAGCATCAGGCTCACCAAAATCTTGCCCCTGGCCAAAAGACTGGTCTGGTGGAAGTCCTTCCAGAGGCTAAAGGATGCTAGTGAGTAGAGCTGCAGATCCTGGTGATCCAGCTGCATCTTGTGCATCAGTTTACAGAATTCGCTCTCCCACTTCTCCCCAATGAGGTCCTGGGTGACAGAGCCATACGTTTGGAGGTAGTAAGTGATTTGGATGGCTCTGGCTGATTTGACTCTCTGGTCCTTGCTGTTTGGCACTTCCATCACCCCTCCGAGCTGGTGGCCAATGAAGCTGCTCCTTCCATCCTGGGAGAGAAAGCAGAAAAGATGAGCATGTGGTTATTGTGCTTATGACATGATAGACTCTGTGTCCTCTCACAGACATGCCAAGAGCTCTGCTCGGACACCACTGTACTCAGCAGGAGCCTTGCCATTCACCTCGTTGGGCTTTGGGATCTGTCCCTGCTCCCTGCCACAACTCTGTCTTGCTCATTATAGGCTCATTTGCATTTCTGTGCTGCAGTTCAGGGACTGCTCGGGTACTCATTGCAGTCTCAGGGATTCCCAGATATCCAGGGCCAAAATGGTGCATGCAAGCTCCTCACCACATGGGAGAGGATGACCTTCCACATTTAACTAACTGATGGACAATGACAAATCTCCAATTACTACAAAATGTTTGAGATGAAGATTAATTCCTGGAATATTTGTGATTTCTTGACACTTTGAAAATGATTTTTACATGTTGGAAATGTACAGAAAATGAAACCTGATTCCTCAGGATACAGACAGATCCACAAAGTTTAATAATTGTTCTGTCTCCAGAAAAATATAATTAAAATCAAACTTTTTAAATTGTTAATTTGAGATTTCATGGATTTATATCAGCGGCACAGAGAAAAGAATCTACCTTACACCTAAATTTAACCAGGACTTGGTTTTTTTTACATATCAAGTGTATAAGTCTTACTCTGGTCTCACTTATTTTGGTAAATACTAGAACATATAAAACTCCATGACAATCAGTAAAGGACAGAGCAAGTCCACTCAACCACTGTCTGTTAACAAGAACAGGTCTTGTCTTTTTTTTTCTGTAAAATTATCTGGCTCCATTTAAATATTTGTTTTGATTTGTTTTATATTGTTAGAACCATTTAAAAAGAAAATTCCTGTAAGAAAGGTCCTTGCTCCTTAGCCACTGGTTGTATGATAATTTTATGTGCCCCTTCCAAGACAGGGGAGTCTCTGTGGGTTTAGAAGATCAAATCCAGTTGCAAACTGAGGAATCAGACTCAGTGATAAAATTGTCCCAGCACAAATAATCTCTTTGATCAAAAAAATCTAAATCCAGGAATTGTCTTTTGCACACCAAATAATATTTTGCTTTCTCCCCAACATAAATTGGATTATAAATTTTCAGATATATTCCTCTTGTATTTAATAAAAACATAAAATTATCAAGGCAGTTGATGTCTAAACTACCTTTATGAGATAACATTCTTTGCCTAGGCACACTACTGGAATGAGCTGACAGCTTGAATTTGGGAGAGGCTCTGCCCTCCACAGACACACACATGGAAACAGTCATCTGCAAAATGCCAGAACCATTTGGGGGAGTCACTTTAACATGTATTGCATCCAACATTACCCATTTCTAGAAGCACCTGTGCTGCATGCAGGTCATTATCTGAAACTGCCAGACCTGCTCATAGCAATGATTCCCATCCTAAGGAAAAATCAGTGAAATGAGGCTTTATAAAGCTTAGATGTTTTCCAGCATGTTGACTCATAGAGCAAATAAATATCAGAAATCAGGAGACAGTATTGAAAATGTTTTATGTACTCACCTTGCCTTCAATCAGGTATGTAAAGGAGGCAATCCTCCCACTGAGAAATTTCTGCCTATGCCTACTTTCATGGCAGGAGCTCACACTGCTCCCAGCATTTGCCTGCCACAGCCCAGGGAACGTGACAAAGTGCTTTTCAGAAGTTCATTTTTTCCCCTATTCCCAGTTGTTATTCCCCACCAAAATAGTGGCTTCTGGCAAGGGTATCCTGGCACAAGCTGACACAAAAGGTGAACTGCAGTCTAGTGCCAGCTTCCCAAATCACCTGGAGCCTCATTGCAAATGTCACCTAAGCAGAGACAGCTATCACAGAGGGGCAGCTGCTGCTGTTCAGACTCCAAAAAATCCTCATCCCCAGCATTTCATGCTCGAATCCTGTTTGGATTTTTTATTTCTACTCTTTCTAAGGAGAGGTCACACCTAACACTCAAATGCTCACAAAAAGTGAATTTCCAAGCTGGTAATTAAGGCTTGAGCAATGCAGTCATGACTCTGATTGGATGCAACTTTGCAGCTAAAAATCCCCACTTGGCACCACTTTGAAATTTTGGAGAGAAAATTCACATTTCCTCAGTGTCTGGGCAGTGCTGACATTCAGAGGCTTGCAGGCGCTGCAGGATTCTGTAGCAGCACAGCTCCCAGCCCAGGCAGAGCACTGTAATTCAGGTTTCATTGATTCACTATGCAGCAGGCACGGCAAGGTTATGGAAAACTTTGTGATGACCATCTGCCTTCCCCTGCGAAGGGTGCAGCGAGCGACGGCAAGATTTCAAAGGAGGCAGCAGAGCAGGCACAAATAAATCATGTTCTGCCATATCTCCCATGAAACAGCAGATAAGGGCTATTTTTTACACTGATGTACAATAGGGCACCCAGCTCATATGTCAGCAAAATAGAGAGTAAGCTTTCAGATGGAATCGAGGAAATCACAGGCGCCGGATTGCTGTGAGGACATTTTGTCTGTTCCCTTTTTTTGGAGGCAAACTGTTTCCTACAAAAGCAAGGGTTTTGCCTTTGTTGCAGTTATAGCATGCAAACATGAGCATGGCACCAAAGCACTTGGGAAAATGGGGCTTTTCTTTGATACACCTACTGGAGAATAATAAAATCATAGAACAGCTTGGATTGGAAGAGACCTTAAAAATTATCTCGTTCCAAGCCCCCTGCCATGGGCAGGCACACCTTCCACTAGTCCAGATTGCTACAGACCCTGCCCAAGCTGTCCTTGAATATGTCCAAGTTGGGGCAGCCACAGCTTCTCTGCAGTGGTTACAATCTTAGCAAGGAAAACAGAAGTATGGGGGAAAACAGTCTTTCATGCATCCCATTTTATGGAATACAACTTATGTGTAGGAAAATGGAGACTCAGTGCTGCCAACACGACTTTCAGCATTTCCCTGAGTCCAAGACAGGACCTACCTATTCTTGGAGTCTCACGGGAGCTTCAGGGGAGTTATTCACTGCTCCAAATTCTCTGTTGTCTTACAGGACCAACTTAGTGAAAGGACAAGACATGAAGGGCTAAACTCCTGAACTAAGCCTAAGGTGTGGGAAGCAAAATGTGGCCACAATGACTTGTATAAGTGATGCCTGAAGAGCCAGGCAGGCTTTGAATAAGATTCCACATGAAAAAAGGTGCTTTCTGCTGATAATTAGTGTGTCCTTCCTGCTATATGCCTACATGCTGCTATTTTTAATTTTGTAACATAGCTTGATGTTTGAGACTACAGACCCCTAATACTTTTTACCTATATCTGCTGTTACTCTCTGGTACTATATACAGAAAAAAAAGAACCCCCCCCGCTCCAATAAATAATAATAATAGGTATTTGTTGTACATGATTTTATACCCATGTATCTCCAGAATACAGAAGATGCTAATTGACTTTAGCAAGGTCACTTGCATGATTGGAATCTTGTTTTAGATTCCCAGGCTGTGTCTATGTGTCTTTCTTTTTTCTTTTCTGATTTTTTTTCAAATGTCTGATGAAATCTTAACAGTGTCTGTTCTTCCAGATTCTGATGGCAGGTAATTCTCTCCAGATCTAAGCATCTATAAAGATGCAATGAAATATAGATCATCTGCTGGGGCATGTGATATTTCATCTAAAACAGGGGGCAAGCAAAATGCTTTGCTTCAATGGACATTACTAAATTGTTTTTTGTGTTCTCCCTTCTCTTTTTCTAGTTGCCCCAAAACCATTTGATATATTTTGACTCTGAAAGGGAGGAGAGTGAGAACTAAGATGATAGGCATGAACAGCTTCACCTTCCTTTTCCCCCAGCTTGATGGACTTTGCCACCTGTGTCTACGCAGAACTGATCTTGCTTGTGGTTGAAAATCCAAACTCTGTGTTGGTTCAGCAGTAAGATTCACCAGTTGTGAATGGATGGGTACAGAATAAACCTCTACCATGTTTCAGGCTGGAAACTTATCTGTAAAGGATGCTTGGACCCTTAATTTCCTAAGCAGATATGCAAGTGGCATGGAAAGTTTGACTTGCTCCAGAGCTAAGGGCCTCTGAGGTTAAAGGAAACCAGCTGCTCCTACTGAGCTAAATATCTTTTGTTAGTGATAATAGTAGTAGGCACAGATCCTCTCAGCATGCAGCCCAGAGGGACACTAGAAATACTCCCTCACTACTAAGATTACCTGTGGCCTGTTTTTATGTTGTTTCCATAACATTTTCAGTGCAGCTGCTGCAGGCCCAGCTCCCACCTGGGCCTTCTGTGTGGGCACTGCAGCCCCAGCCCTGGGCAGGGCCTCACCATCTGCTGGGGTGTTTCTTTGTCCAAAATCACTCTAAGTTAGAATTTAAAGCAGCGCTGTAGTCAGTGCAGACAATGGTAGGGAGGGCCAGCTGTGGGGATTGGCACTGAGGGACGGGGTTTAGTGGTGGGCCTGGCAGTGGGGAGTCAATGATTGGACTCAGTGATCTTAGAGGTCGTTTCCAACATAAATTATTCTATCATTCATCTCTGCTCTGAATGGCATCAGCCTCCACTATCCTCTCCCAGGAAAAAGGGAGGGTTTGAGGTGCTTTTGAGGGTATGGCTCCTGCCTTCTTAGCACCCCGCTCAGCAGAGGTTGGGCTGGCGAGGGTTTTAAAACTCTTTTCAGATCTCTGGCAAGGAGGAAAGGAGCCCTTGTTCCCTACTGCTTGATCACTCTCATTCAAGCACACCTACAGGACCTTAGCCAGCAAATTTATCTCTATTTTTATTTTTCTTTAACTGCTACCTCTCATCAGCTGGAGTGATAGATCATTATCAAGCTACATTATAGAAATGTTAGGATAAAGCATGCCATCCTGCTTGCATGCTATTTTATCTTAAAAGCTTAAACTGTTCAACAGAGGGCAACCAGAAATGTCTGCTGAAATACTTTGTGTGATAAACATCCTAATGAAATCAATGCAGTTGTTTCTCCCTCTGATAAGGACATTCCTACTCTACTGTAGGTCACAGAAAGTATTATGCTAAAAACCACAGAAGTTAGGATGAAGCAAGTTGCTTTTCAGCTAGCTGCTAGTTTTGAAGGTAAAAAATAATAAAAAATTTAAATCCTCTTTCATTTAAGGTTTAACATATTGAACTGCTCATGTTCCCTTCAGCCTCACTGTAAAACTTTTGGAGGAAGGTTTTTTTTCTCCTCAATCAAACTGATTTTTCTGCCCCTGTCCCCAGTACAATTATGCATGGAGGTCTTGTACCAGTTGATCCCTGTCACACAGCCACCCATTACCAAAAATTCTCACAGCATTCCTTTCCAGAGCAAAGCACGTAATGCTGATTCATGTCAGCATTTTCCCACACATTTTTTTATGTAGCAGTTTTCCTGCCCTTGCAGCTGTGTAGGTGCTCCTGCACTGTTTGCTGTGCAGCTGTTCTGTATGGATGAAGGATGGAGGGAGCGTCCAGAGCAGGTGAACACTGGGGGCAGCACATTTGAGGTAGAGCTGCACCTTGGCTGGCTGGGAACAGGGACAGAGCCATGGCCAAGGGGTCTGTTCACATACCAAAAATTAATTGTATGAAAATGGCCATGAGAAGTTATCCAGGAAATAATTGTCTAACTCTGCTGTAATAAAGAAGAGTTCAGTTATTTCTGGCTACCCAGTAATGATGAGGTTCAGCTCACCAGCTGGCCAAGCAAACTTGGTTTATAGTCACGGTAGAGTTGGGCACATCCAAAGGATGATCTGCTCCATCCTGAGGTACAGGTCAAAAGCAGATTTGTTCTCTGCAGTTGCCTGTCTCTCTCCACTTAAAGCAGTGGCATGAGATTACTTAAGACTTAACCCCAGATTTTATCATGCTAAAAACTGCCTGACCTGCCTTGTCATTCCTGGCTCACACTGGCCCCTTCACAGATGTGTTTTGCTGGTTAACAAGCCCACAGCCCTTAAGCCCCTTCCCAGGGAAATCATGGACTTCTAGGGTGATTTTTAAGTGAAAGAGAGAAGTATACAGAGCATCCAGAAGGGAACTAGAACTATCTGGCACCTCTTTCTGATGACTCTGGGCCTGTGCCCCTACCCTTAACAGCTTTGGGTTTCTGGTTTTTGGTAAAAGAAACAAGAACAGATGAAAAGTATTTCAAGAGACTTATATATTGTAGTATTAATAACAGAGAATAAGAGAAATGTCCATAGAAGTAAATCAAATTATGGAAGAATTCATATGGGTGCAATAGCAAAGTGTGACTGCTGTTAGAGAGCTCTTCTCTTTGGAGGAGCTTCTGGCAGTGCACAGGCTGTTACTGAGAGGTACTCCTCACTATGTTCCTTCAGTGTCACCCTGCTAGGTTGTCGAGAATCATAGTGTGGGCAGGGTTGGAAGGAACATCTGAAGGTCAGTTGGTCCAAACCCCTGCAGTCAGCAAGAACATCTTCAGCTAGATCAGGTTGCTCAGCCATGTCCAACCTGCCCCAGGGATGGGGCATCCACCATCTCTTTGGACAAGCTGTCCCTTTGTTCCACCACCCTCAATGGGCATCTCTGTCAAGGCAAGGACAGAAGGGAAGGAAAAAAGGGTCTAGCTTCACTTTCTGCTTCCCTTGCACATCCCTCTGGGAAGAAAAATACAAGATAAGCCCTCTCCCTCCTACATCAGCTTCACTCCACTTCCCTCCTAAGTATTTAATCTTTACATCCTTTGCAACCCTCTTTCAATCTTTGTCCTATCTTCAAGCTCTTTGTTGCTCAACTGATCCTTTCACTTACAAGGTCAGATTCCCATTCAGTCCATCTCAGATCCCATCCCAGTTCCTTTTGGAAAAGAGGAATACATTAACTGCCCAGCAGTTTGTCCCCAGCTGTCCTGAACAGCACCTGTGCACCCAAGGACACAGTGGTGTCCTTGCAGCTAATGAGCAATACCCATGGGGGCTGTGATCACTCATCTCCCTAGGTGGGAAGGGTGCTGGAAGATGGGAGGGTGTCAAAGACAGCACAAAGAGAACTGCAAGCACTAGGGGATAATTTTTGGGTACAGCTGGTCTCTCTGTCCTTTTCTTCTCTGCCCTCCATCAGGAGCAGAACATAGGCACAGCAGTGAAACAGCTTTGGCACGGACTGTTCAGGCAGGTGAGCTGGTGTCTGCACCCCAGCCCCATGAGATAGGTGCAGGGGTGAAGGGCACAGCTTTCTGCGGATGCCCAGGAGCCTGGGGATGCTGGGATGGCTCGCTCAGGGGAAGGTGTGTGGCCCAGCACAGCTTGTTGTAGGTGACACAAATTCACCTTCCACAGAAGATCCGTGTCAGCAGGACCTCTGAAGTTGTAGGTTACCCTGAGTGTGCAAATCTACCAGGTCAGATATTAAAACATGACTGTCCTCTTGTTTTCAGCAGGCACAGTGCCCCTGCTCCCTCCTCCCCACTCACTGTCCTTGGAGTTTGCCCCTAAATCTTCCAGGATGAGGGATGATGGTAAAAGTAGCTGGTGCAGATCAGAACTTTTGCAAGGATATGCCAGGTGGGGGGAAATCCAAGCTCCTGCATTGCGTGGTAGAACTGTGACTCTCCATCTATGCAAACTGGGAAAACATTTAAACCTCTGTCAGTTGCTAAACCATGAAAACTGCCCAGGTACAAATAAAAAAAGGTGCTGGTCTCTGTGCTCTTGCCCACAGCTACTCTTCATCCCAAAGGATTGTGTGCCAAGGAGAAACACGGGAATGAATCACTGACAGCAGTGCCTCGAAGGAATTACATAAAACACCAATATTTGGATATATACAGTTAAACACTCTCACTGACAGATGCAGGAATGTGTTTGATGCATTTATCATCTCTCATGTTTGGCAATCTCTATGAATCTATATCATGAGTACTTTTAATCAATGAATAGTCTGTAATAATCATGATTTTCTCCACAGCTCAAGCACAATATAGAAAGTGTTCAAAGGAAAGGAAGAAAATTGCAATGAGCATTAAAAAAATAAGAAGTATCTTTTCAGTGCAGACCAGTGGTCCATCTAGCCAAATTTTCAGTTTCTGTCCATTTCTAAACTATGATGCACCAAGACAGTGTCTTACACAACACAGATGGAAGATGCCTTTGGGAGTCTCAGAGTATTGTTGGTTTTCCAGCTCTTCAACAAAAAGAGAAATGAAATGAGCTGCCTAGTAGGAGGAGGAAGAATGGAACTGTTGAATTTATAAAATAGATAAATCCTTCTCCTAAATGCAGTGATTTGAATTATATTAATAACAAAAAGTAAGTGAATTAATGAATTAAAGCTATCCTTGTACCCCAGTGAAATTCAACGGTTTTGTTATCTCAAGAGGGTAATGGATTTCTCCAAATGGGGTAAACAGGACAAAATTCAACCAAAATTATTTCTATCTCTTGAGAATATTTAATCTTAAGGTTTCTTGAGGTCCATGGAGATATAAGTTAAACATGATCCTAATTACTAAATTTAAAAGATCAGTGGAGCATACCAAAAATATAGAAAGGTTTCTTTCTTGTCTTCTTTCCCTATCAGCAAAAGCAAAATACATAAAACTGCTTGAAAAACGTCATCCCATACTCCATAAACCCAAGCTAAAGAGGTTTGGGTGGGTGAGAATGGGATCCAGTGACTGTCCCTAAGAGGAGTTCTAAAGAGAAGACACAGGTTTTCACTGACTTATTTGTGGGCCCCCGTGCTTTGTGAGCATCCCACTGTGTGCCTCTTATAATTGCTTTCCCTACACCACTTGAAGTCCAATACACAGAAGAAATAGGAAGGAAACTTGCCAGAAAGTGAAAGGAATTGGATTTGCCTGGTTTTATTGCTTAATTTAAAGGAAATGTTTAAAAACAAACAGCAGAGAATAAAAAGTGAGCAGTAAAGCAGATCCACAGGAATCATTTAAGCTCTTACAATCTGAAGTTTCAATAATGACACAGAAAAGGGTGCTTTTTTCTTTTAAAATTATGTTTTATGTTGGCAAACATCTCTTCAATTTTATCTGTCTCTGCTCATCCTGTTTTCTCCAGGGACCAGCAGCCAAAGTACTGAAACACTGCAAAAGTGTTCTATCAAAGGCAGGAAGAAAAGAAGTAACTGAGAATCAGACAGAGCCAAGTGTGATGTGGCAAGATTTTGAGGCTAGAATGGTTTTGAGGTTAATTTACAGGTAACTGGAATAGCTAAGCCCAGCCTTTGAATACAAGATGCTGCTGTGCTCTTATCCAAGTCCTAGCAGGGACTTCTACTCTCACAATGCTCAGTAAGATATAACAAGGCACTGCACAAAGCAGATACAGTTGAGGACACTTAACACTTCTGGTCGAAAATTCCTCTTTTCTAAGAGATAATTAATCAGTTTTCTCTTTTTTTTTTATTATTCTCAAATTTGGCATTGTGAAGCAATTTCTCTACCATGAAGCATCCCTCCCTTCTCTCCAGCACACACTGGTTTTTAATGAGTTTGGCCATTTGTTAGCTGGAGAGAGCCAAAAAAACGTCTAGTTTCAGATGTTTTCCTTTTTTATTCTTTTTTCTTTTTTTTCATGGTGCTGGACGAGAATCTGGGAGGGGAAGTGGGAATGAGGGATTTAAGTAGGTCTGTGTTTATGCATTAAAATCTAACTAAAACTGGGGTTCTGCTGGCTCCCACTCAGGGTTCTTTTGAATTCAGTACATTCAGAGGGATTTTTGACACCCACATTTGAACATCAGCAGGTAGCTTTTATATTTGTAAATTCTGTCTCAAGATCATCTTATAATGTGTTCCCTTCATGGTAAAATCTTGTGTTCTTAGTAGCCCATAGAGATAAGGTGTTGTCATGTGTGATCCTCTAACAGGTCTTCTTTAATTCTTATCCCAGTTTAAAAAGTAAAACCCATGGCATCATATGGAATTGTTCAAAAACATGTAGGTGTGGTGTCTGGGGACATGGTTTAGTGGTGGACTTGGCAGTGTTGGGTTAATTGTTGGACTTGATGTTCTTTCCAACCAAAATGATTCTATGATTCTCCACTTTGGCTTCCCATTGCCTCTCATCACTGCAGAGCTCTTATGCTGAAAGTTCTCTGACACTCTGAGAGTTGGATTTCTGCATTTTCTCAGTCACACTCTGTGGGAGAGTGTGTCTTGCACTGTCTCAGGGCACACTGCAGTGATATACAGGTGTTACACAACAGCATGAGACAACCTGGAAACTTTACATCATCCCAAACCCTTCACCTAGAGATTGCAGGGAGCGCCACTGAACAAGGTCTGCATGCCTGAAAAATTATCTCAATGCAGCCTCTGTGTCGTGGAGGACTGTGAGGACACAAACCAAGCCCAGCAGATGTTGAGGTCTCGGTTCAGCCCATAATCACTGGTTAGCAGTGAGGTTCTGGCAGGGCCCAGGACCCTGCTGTGCAAGGTGCTGTGCAAACACACAGCTGGACAAGCTGCCCATACTCCACAGATCTTCCCATTCTGGTGCTGGACTTTAGTCACTGTATTTCTGAATGTGAACTGGTAAAGTTGCCAAAGGAGAGGTCCCCTTCCTCTCTGTCCTAAGCTTACGTGTCCTCCCTGCCAAGGTTGGGAGCAGCTGCTCATGTGGTGTGTTGTGAAATGGATTGGAAAAATAAAGAAATAATCCAGGTTTATGCAAACTGAACAGGAGGGGGAAAAGAAAACAAAAAAACAAAAAACCCTAAAAAAAACAACCAACCAAACCAAAACATAAAAAAAACAACAAAGAGTTAATCCCCTCATGCCCTCCTTGCTGCCATATGGCAGATAATTTCTTTAATTTTCTCTGCTCAGGCCCCCTATTCTGGTGGTGATATCAGCTGTGCCACACCTGAACAGCTCTATCCTAAAGGTGGCTATATTTCACAGCTGAGTATTTGTCCTTACTCTGGGTACACAATCCCTGTTATCTTCAAGGGCAGTTTCTGATTTGGATGTGTCTCTTCAGCTAGAACAAAGCTCAAAATATGAGAAGACACAATTGAGGCTCTGAGGTCCTGAAGTCCAGCTGCCTAACCAAGGAGTCAGGTTGGAAATGCCAGGACTACTGTGAAAATGTCAGGACTACTTCACTACCTGCTACAGGAAAAAAAAGAAAACAGGACACCTCTGGAGGGCAATTTTTATCTTAAATGGACTGAATCTCATTCTTAGGGATTTTAATCCTCCTAAAGCCTACAATGCCCCAAATTATGTACCTTCATAAAATGCTTAAAGTTAGGTTATGTGTGTTCTTAGATGTATACATTAATGTTGTGCTGCTCTTAAGAATGAGCTCAAGAAGATACAAAGTGAGATGAATATTTAATTACTGTGTATAGGCACTTATGGAGAAATGCAGAAATTCTCTGTAAATAATATTAGGATTAACAACCATCTTTTCAACTTATTTCAGATGTTTCTTTGCAATACATCAAAGCTTTTCTCCCCAAATATGCATTTTACAATTACTGTAAAGCAATAGGTGTTAAAAAACAAAAAAGGTTTTTCAAAATCACCTGCTGTGCAAAGTGATGTTTCAATTTTATATTAGTATAGTCTATTTGGAAAGGTTTTGGTTCTAGCAGAACAGGAAGGATTGGACTTTTAATTCTAAAACAAAAAAAATGTTGCAGATGGTGGGACCTTGTGTTATCTAGCCTCTTTTGGATTTCAAGCAAATATTTAGGGAAAAATTCTGATAGAGGAAGCCAAAGAGTAATCAGATGGTAAAGCACTTCCAGATGATGGAATTTCAGCATTTGTCTTCCTAGCACTCTGCAAAATCTCTGTCTCCCTGCTGCAATAAACTGCCAATATCTGGCAATCTATTTTGGACGAGGATGGCATTTAATTCCAGTTCCTTCAGTGGGAGCTAATTCCTTATTCAGATTAATGTATTTTAGTTCTTTTGCAACTGTCTAATAATAATTTCCAAAAAGAGTTTTTCAAAGCCCTGTCAGAGATTTGGAGTGAGAAAAAGTTGCAATGGACTTGAGAAGGAGCCTATATTTTCCCAGTGAAATTATTCTGGGAGTATTTTTCTGATGCCAGTGAAAACACAGATTATTCCCTAGGATTTTTGGAAAAGCTTTACCTGACATGTCTCCTGACATGAGTCTTTACAGAAAAGATCTCTAGATTTAGTTTATCCTCATGCTAACAGAAATTTCACAGGATTTTTTTTTTTTTTTGGGTGATTTGAAATAAAAGTATAGTGGCATTCACCTCACCTAATTTTAACCATCTGAAAGGTTAATGCATAATATGAATATTATTTATCTGGTCCATGATGTCTCTGAATGGTGGGTTTCTCTTGTCCTAATGATGTTTAGAAAAAATGAAATTAATTACTCCTGGAGGTTCATGCTTCTATTCTCTGTTTGCACATTGGGCTCACTTTAGATTAGATGCTGAATAGAAAAAGGCTCATATTAGAGGAAACAGATGTGTTGCAATCTGCATGATCACCCACAAATTTCTCCACCACAGACACTCACTGGAAGGGTCACAGCCTGATTCTGAAGACCAGACCAGGTCCCATCCACTGCAGCAAAAGCCCTGATGTGGACACAAAAAGGAGAAGAAACAGCCTAACTCCACAATTCTTTTCACAAACCTCACCAGCCATTTCCTAGACAATTGGCCTGCAATCATGCTCAAGCTGGACAAGAAATAGTAGGATATGATCTAGCTGAATATTTCATAGCGATCCTGTTCAACTAAGTTTTAGGACTATCTGCTACCATAATTCATACCAAAATTCAACAGGGACAAAACTGAGCCAATTTGTGAAATTAGGGGTATAAGGATTTTAAAATTTGAAGTGCTGGGGAACAATCAAATGATGCACATGGCAAAAGGACTTTTACAAATCGTCCAAAACCAAATCAAATCACTCATCAAAAATCCACAGTCAGCACAAAACTCCAGAAGAGGACATGTTTCATTCCATAAAGATAACAAAAGGAACAAAGAGAAGCAACATTCCATCAAGGCTTCCCTGACAATTTAACACACCCTGTCCTCTGCAGCCTCCAAAACACTGATGAAGCTCTGCACAGGGAGCTGTGTGTGTCCTGCTGAGCTTGATCTGCAAGAAGGTGAAAGAGGAAGGAGAACATTGAGTACTGGAATGTCTCTACTTGCAAAGCAGTGTCAGAGTCAGAGGTAAAGTAAGTGTTCTTTCTCTGGGGGCTGCAAAACTCCAACTTCAACATCAGCTTTGTCTTTGACCTTGGTCATATCATTTAAGTGCTGCACCTTCACTTTGAGATTGGCAGAACTCAGCTAACAGGAATCAGTTCCAAGGGAGGACCCTACATTGCCCTTTGGGCACCAGAATGCAAACAAAGCTCTTCAGAAAATGGTATTATTTTCTGCTCGGCTTTCTAACTGCTCTGGATATGTCTGTGTAAATTCTGTGACTCAGCTGCTGCTGACATGTCCTTCTTGCTTAATATTATCTGTGAACTTCACTCCTGTGCAATTCAATTCCATTTCCTGATAATTAATAGAGATGTTAGATGAGACCAAACACAAATTCTCCAGATACTCTGCAAGATTCCTTCCATAAACTTGTTACATTATCATTTATCATGATTCCTCATTTACAATCTTTCAGCCAGTTTCCAACCCACATGACTGATTTCCCATTCAGGCCAATCTGAATTAATTTCTCTGTTAGGGTTTCCTCATAATCCTGCACAGGCCAGGGAATGGGTTAGACTGACCTTATAAACCTTTTATGTGTTTGACCTCTTGATGTTACATGGAGGAGGCTCATAAAACTCCAATAGTTCTTTGCATTTCTCCAGCAGCACCACAGCCCTCCTTTATGATGGGAAAAATCAATGTAAAGGAGAAGTCACAGCAGAATATGAATTCTTGAATGCATTGTCCTGCACCAAAATCCCACACTCCAAACTGCTTCTTTACTAAACAACATCTGGAATGTTGTCCTTTGTGTCCACTGTATCCTCATTGAAGAGGCTGTGGGAAAAGCCAATTCAAATGGTTTAGGTGTGAACCTGATTATTTTGTGATTCATCCTGGGCTATTCCCTATCCTGGTTATCTTTTTTTTTTTTTTAACTGCTCTAAAGGAAATGAAAAAAACCCATCCAATTCTGCCTTATTTTTCTTTGTTATTTTTACTACTTTAAAATGTATTGAGTTTTCTACAACGAAAGTATCAGAATAGTTCCTAAAGGAGCTTGGTTCAGATCTGTTAAGTAGTGACAAATGATCTGTTTTAACTTGCCTTTTGAGGTGAATGTTGTGTTGAAAAAACCATGGATCATATGCAATTACAGAATTTGACATTTATATAAGACAAATTTCCCTTCAAGGATGTACTCTTTTTCCCTCTTCCAAAATCTGATAATTGAGGCAAGAAGCAAGAAGATGGAAAAAGTTGTAAAGATACAGGCTTTCTTTTCTTTTAGGAGTTAAAAAAAAAAAAAAAGCCACTCTTTTCTTTAAAATTGAATTCATGAAACCAAAAATGAAATGCTTTATGAGAGCAGGGGAGCTCTTAAGCTTGTCAAGCTTGTGAAATTTATTTTAGGGTATATACCTAAAGCCTAATGCTTGTGCTAATCTGGAAGCCTGGGGAAAGAAAAGAGTGGAGGGACATTTGTAAATCTTCAGAAATGTTCACATTTCTCTGCTGGTGTCCCAAATTTCTATGCTATTTACAATGACAGATCTGTTGTGCACCAACTGGGTGACCAGTGTTTTCTACACACAGTTGGGAAATCAGTTCTGGACAGGAAAATTAAAGTTAGTTAACAAAGAAACACCACTGTTAGAATGTTTGTTACCACATAGCCCAGCCACTCCTGAAGAGAAGTGGATTTGTCATCTGGATGCAAGTCTACATCTCTTTTGGGGGGTGTTTGCTTATCTGTGAATAAAACCTCACTCAAAGAGTTGAGAACATGAACAAACTGACCTGTGATTTTTAGGGGAGAAATGCACACGAGTATTTCCATGCTGCACCTACTGGGCACTGAATTTGTTAATGTATTTGTTTAATGTATTAAAATCTGCACTAAGAAATCATCCTGGAGAATGGTTAGGAAAAAGATGATTTATATTTAAGTCACAGATTCTGTCAAAGAGATGGAACTGCATAATGAAATACTGCTAACAATATCTTTCTTCTTAATGAACCGCACAAACTAAACCAGATTGGAAACCTGGAAGCCAGGATCACTTGTTCCATCGATGCAGTGTCTTGGTCTTCAGTGTAAAACAACATTAATAAGAGCGAGAGCACCCTCTTGGTGGGTAAATTCCTGTGCAGGGGCACTGGGCTGTGTCCTCAGCCAGCTGGGTGAGTTTATTTTGCTGCAATTTTCCTTTCCTAAAGTTTGAACATGGGAAAAAATTTCCTCTTAAAAGTGACTTTGGTGCTTTTCCTCCTTTATTTTCTAATCTAAAGTATAATATGAGAGAAAAATATTTTTGGAATAATTTTGAAAGACTACCTAGAATGACCCATTTTAATACAAAAAAGGGAACATTTTGTTAGGGGCATATCAAAATGAAACTGTGGGAACCTGCCCATATTCTTCCATCCTACAAAATGAAATTAGGGGCAGGGTGGACATTGTTTCAAAAATGCTTTTGGTTTCACGAGTACTGTAACTTCAGATAGAAAAAGATGCAGCTGAAGATTTTTGGGCCAGCCAGGTCATGCATGGTTTAGTCCAGGTAATTCAGCATTTGACAGAAGCAGCAAAACCCTGAATCGTAGCACCCTTTAAGGAAGCTGTTTTTGTTGTGCAAAAGTGCACCACGCATGTAGTAAAAATAGCACCTGCCCATCAGGCTGACAACACTTGTGTAACAGTGGTGGAGACAATTACACAAAGTGTAAGAGAAACAAGACCCTGTCTTACAGAAGGGCAGCTTTTCTGTCTTGTTTCAAACTCGGGCACGAGGGTTGGGTGCCCCAGAGCCGGCCCTGTAGGTGATGTTTATCCTTACATGCTGTGAGAGGATGCATGTCTGGTGTTTGGGCTTCCCTGTGGAAGTGTTTAATGGGGCCTCCCAGGTCTCCCACAATTAGCACAAGGAAATAACTGTGGCAGACTGGAGATAGGTCTTTAATCCCCCTTGCACACCCTTGCTTACACTGCATTGCACTAGGAGTCTCAGTGGTGTATGCTGCCTTCAAAGGTGTGGGGCGGGAAGGCAGGACTGCCCTTTACCTTCTCAGATGCCCTCTGCACAGACAAGCAGGCCTTAGGGCTTGTGTAATTTTTAAAGAAGAATTGTTCTGCAAGACACCAAAATATTTGCCATCATACATACTCAGGAAATATTACACACATGTAGTGCCAACTAATTTTTTAGCTATAGACCATTATCAGACCAAAACTTTCTGCAAATTAGCCAGCAAGTGACATGCCAGTCTCTCAACCCATGATCACCCAGCAGTTACCTGGCTGTGATGCCAGTTTGCTGGCAAGAATGGACTGGAGGAGGGCATGTTTGGTGGCAAAACATAAAACTGGGGAGAAAAGCTGATCTGGCCAACTCACAGCTGTGAAGGCTGTCTGCTGTCTTGCAGAGCTGCTGCTGGGCATGCAGGAATGCTGTTGTATAGGAACTTCCTACCAATGTATGAGTGGTGCTAGGGAGAAGAAAAAAAACTTCAGCAAAATTTTATACCAGAGCTGCCACCAAAAATATGATTGCTAGTTTGCCCTTGAGCTGATTCCACAGAAAATCTTTTTAGATGGAAATCTTCCCTCTGCCACCAGTTTACCCTTGCTAGTGTCATCAGAGACCTCCAGCACTTCACCTTAAGCTCCTGCTCTCAAGTGGCCTGACTGTATTTCTCCTGTTCTCTGTTTTCCTGCCTACCAAGGGGCAAGGTGCTCATGTGGGGAATAGGCAGTAAAGGAAGTTCTTGGAAGTGAGGCCAATTCACACCCAGTGAGTGCAAGGCTAGGGCAATGACATGTGCCACTGCATGTGATCATCTCTGCAATGCTCAGGAGCTTGGTCACTGCTCTCTCCCTTTGTAGGATGCTTCACAGCCTCATTTCCAAGAACTTCCTTTACTGCCTATTCCCCACATGAGCACCTTGCCCCTTGGTAGGCAGGAAAACAGAGAACAGGAGAAATACAGTGAGAAAAAGAGTTATAAAAGACTTCATAGCTTGCTCCTTCTGCCTCTCATTGTCTTCCCCTCTCCTTTCCATCACACACAGTATCTACTTTCCTACATTGTTGAAGACTTTTTTACAGCTCAAGTCCCAGCCACGTCTCATTGTTTGCAGTATGAAGGGGCAGTGGATGTGGGGCCTGCATAAATTAAAAGCTTTCAATACAAATGCGAGATCACGGTTTCCTAACTCAATTCACTTCTCTTGGAATACCAGTCAGTTGTTTTTTTGGTTGTGACTTCTGTAATAACCACTGCATAGAGGTGTCTTATCTCAATGTCTGAAAGGGTTTAATATGGGTTTTGCTCTTAGATTACTGTTTTCCAAACACCTACTGCAGCCCTGCCTACATCACTGTTTGCCAACTGATATGCATGTAAATGCATATCCACATATGCATAAAGGATGCTAAATAATTTAAGAACTTCTTTTTGGCCACATTTATCAATCTAATTTTGTCCTTACAAGGTTCCTCTCCTCTCCTCTCCTCTNATATCTTTTCCTGGGATTATGTCATTCTTCTTTACTAATGCTAACCAATTTTACCCTCCTGCCTTGCTAGATGGTACCTGAATTTGTTTTAATTCTTGTTACAGATACCAAGAATACCCATCTGTTGTAAATCTGAAGACAGAAGTTCAGAGCCCTCCAAGATCTCACACAGCCAGTACAGTAAGGGGCTGCAAAGACCTTTTGGGAAAACATAGAGATGACTGTTATTAGTCAGTGTAGAAACACTGGCAAACTTTAACAAAATATTTAGTAAAGGAAATAAATATGTTTTTATGTCCACAGAGGACTATCTTTAGGAAAATGGCAAAGTTCTACTGGGCTTTCTTCCTTTGGCAAGCAGATGACATGCATCCCAGATCCACAGGGATGAGCCATTATTACTAGCAGAAAGGGTTTGTAATTGCATCTTTTTCTTCTCTCCTTCTAAACAACCTTCCAGTTGCTTCTTTTTTATTATTCACATCAAGGCCTGGCACTGCACAAAAGGCCATGTCCCCCTGCAAGTGCTGACAAAACTAAAAAGTAGAATAGTTGGGAGGGAAAGGCACAAAGCAGACAACCAAGGTCATCCAAAAGGTCAATGGAGAATATTTTCTTAGCAGTCTTCTACATAGCCAGAGCTGCCAGCTTCTGGATAGGAAGGAATGAGCCCCACACCCAAGGAACTTTCTCTCTCCACCCCTGGTCAGCTGAAGGTGGAATGTCCCTCAGAGGTTGACAAGGAATTTTAAGTTCTGAACTGAAGAACAGAAATTCAAAAAGACCACCCCAACACTCATTCTTGCTTTGCTAGGTCCCTGCTGCCTTTCTGCTGTTTGTTTACATTGGAATAGTTTATCCTGGTACATGTTAACCCAGTTTCATGGTCCTGGTGCAGTCAGGGCTTATAGTCTGGCCCTGCTTTTACAGAAGAGAGTTTTCTTAATGCTTGGTCTATCAGAGCCAAGGAAGAGACCTTTCCTAATGTACTAAGCAAAGGAAGGAGTGAAGAATTCTCCTAAAAATGCAAGGAAACATATAATTTCTTGCTCAAACTGAGCAGACAGGCTGCCTGCTCACAACCTCAAAAGATGATATCTGCAGAGACATCTCCCAGCAAAGCACAGCTCCACCAGCCCATCCAGGTGAGGAGGGTCAGGAGCCCTCCACAGTGCTGCTAGGCAGTATGGAAACACAGCTGGGAGAGTAAAAGTGTCTTTTTCCCCCCAGATTAGTTTCCCAATCTGTGAGCCAGAAGATGCTCCTAGGCTTCAAACATTTTCCACTTGCTTTCATGCTACTGAGCAGCTATTCTGAGCTCAACCTGCCCCATCCTGTCTTTATCTGCAAGGCTAAGATGAAAACTATCCGCAGCCTCCAGCCTCCCTCTTCTGATCTTCTCCCTGCACATGTTTTATTATTTTGCTTTGACTTGGTAGCTTTTTCCAGACACAGAGCACTTCACAAAATCCAGAGCCACATGCTTGGGTTGGGACAGGTGGTATAACAAATGGGTGCAGACCACACTGCCTCTAAGAAGAATCTGCTCATGGGAGTTAAGGCAATCTTACACTCTAACTGATTTTACTGAAGGGATAATCCATATGTGGATATTACTGGTGCATAGATGGCTACTCTGATGTAGGTGGATTCCGGTCTCATAACTTCTCTGTCCCACCCATAGAAGTGTCCCCCTCAGGGACATCTAAGGAGGGATTAATCTTAGAACAGTCAGAAAGATCCACAAATGCAAATGGAGCAAGACTTTTTTTAAAATACAGCTGTTAATGTGAGAAAAATTGAGAATCTGGCCAGTAGCAAAACTGCAATTAGAGGTTTCAAGATGTTAAGTGAATGCAAGTAACGCTTCAGCTTAAGCAAGAGCAGATTCAATATCCAGCTGATGTGTTTATCACAAATGTGGTAATAGAGATTTCTGGTTTATTGGCTGCTATTTCGCCTAGTGTTCATAAATGACTGATACTTAATTAATTGAAGGCAGTATAACAGGAACCAATCTGCTGACAAAAGTTCGTTTAAACCAGCAGTTGTCATATTTATTTTGATCTCAGACAGGCAAGTTCTCAGTTATTATCTTTTCTCAGACAAACTAGCAAATAAACTTGAAAAGAAACAAAGAAACAGTAAAGATTAAATACTTGAAACAATGTTTTTATGATTTTTATTTCCCTTCCATATGAAGGCTGTGTTCAGAAATAACTTTCATTTTTTTTGTTTGGATTTCTTTTTGTTTTTTTCTGGAATAGGGCAACAAAGTTTCTGTGGTGATACGTGAATCAGTGTCAAAAAGCAATCTCTTTCCTCATGGTACACAAGAAGTAATCCTCATGTAATCAATAATTCTGTTTATACCAACAGTTATAAATTAAATAAACTGTGCCTCAGACCCCATTCTGGCCCTGGAGGCAGGGGCACAATGAGCTCACTTCTGAGAACACCACACACTATTACTGGCAGGATGGAGCGGATTTACCAACCCAGAGTGGACTCGTTCCCATGCTGTCTCCCAAGTCGTGCCCAGTCACTGTTCTGGAAGTCTCAGCTGACAAAAACAATGCTGATATTTGCCAAAACTTGAGATTTAACAGTTTGACAACTGATGGTGATTGCTCAGTGTAGATTTGCCCAGTCAGTGCAAGTTAGGGCACAGTCCAGACCCCAAGCACAGGAACATCATTTTTATGTCCTGAACTGAGGAAAGCATGAGCACTGTTTCTCCAGAAAGTATCTCAAAAGTCTTTATCAAGACTTCATATATCCAGCTTTGTTTTCCTGCTCTGCCACAGTCTCTCTGCATGACCTTGGGCAAGTCACTCTCTGGCTGGGCTGCAGACTGCAGTGAACAGGCTACAGTGTCCCCAGAGCAGTGGTAACTGGCATTTTCCTTCAGCTTGGTTCACCTGCACTTGCCTACAATGACCCCTGAGTAGCCAGAGTGGATTTTAAACCCATCTCAGGCATTTGAATCCACTCTGCAGTCTGTGCTCTGAATGTAAGTGTTGTGTCTCTGCTCTTTCTCTGGTTGGTGGAGAGACCAAGTTCCTGAGTCAGGGAAGGATAGTGAAAGTAGAAGTATTTAGGTCTATAAGTTCTTCCTACACTACAGCAAGTAATGGTTAAACAATTATCCTTCACATCCAGATTTCCTCAGGAAAAGCTAAGCAGTTTCATCAGATTTTGCAGCCTGATAGCAGCTGATTCAAAACTGGAGCAGTTTGCTGAAACCTGCTTGAGTGGTTCCCACAAAGTTGCTGTGGGAAACCTGCCAAGAACTCACCCCCTGTCAGCCTTCAACCAGCCTCACCTGAGAGGTTTGAACTGATTTGGCCTCCATCAGGAGAGGAGAGACAAAGGGAGAGCTTCTCACAAGGCTTGAGGGAAATAAAAAACTACAAGATGTTTTTGCAGCTCCCAGACGGAGTAGGAGTAAACAGCTTCAACACTGTCATTGTGGTTCCCAGACCAGCACAGTTTGACACTTGACCCATGTCAGTTGTAAACTAAACACATAGGGGGCACCTTCATGGTTTGTGAATCCCCACATTGTTTTTAGAAGAATTTTGTTCAATTTGAGGACATTATTAAAAGAATAAAACAGAGAAAAACCTACCAGTATTAAACAAGCAACATGACCTTTGGGAAAGTGAGGCAACCTAGAAGATCCTGGTGGGTCCTAATGGTGCAGGAAAGTTTAGCTCAGAAGAATCCCAAGGGCATGGACCAGTGAATGCAATGAACACTGAATAAGACCAGGCAGATTTGGCCTCTATTTTTCAGTCCCATGAGGTTTAGCTACAACTTTTCCTTATTGTCACAACTCAAGTATGAAGAAACACAAAACCTCACAGATACAGCCACAGGGGTTTCCCTTTGCTGACCATCCAGAAACTCACCTACCCAAGTGGGTACAGCATCCAAGATGTTTCTGGTTAAACACAATGAGACACCTCAAAACAAGAAATACAGGCCTGAGTTTCCACAGCCTCTGTTCAGAGGTGCAAAGAGAGAGGTCAGTAAACAGCCTGAGAGCCAGGATTAAACCAAAATTTTGCCCATGGTTTGAAGGAGATTATGAGATGTTACCTACAGCTTCCTAACCCTTGGTAGATGGGACAACAGAGATGGCAGAGATAAATTATTAATTAATTTACACAAACCAGTAATTTAATCCCAGCAGCTGGAGCCAAAGGGACCAGAGAAGGTGTCTGCAGACACACCATTGCTGAAGATCAGCCCAGGATCAGGGCTGACCACAGCTCCATAATAGAGTCCTTACCATATAAGAAGGAGGAAAACTGTGGCAAAGTGTGTTTCTGTTTCTCAGTAAAAGCAGGAACTCTCCCTACCCACAGAAATGGGTTGTAATTGCTGGCTTTTCTCTGAAGTACAGTCTCAGGCACTGCTGGCTTTACCTTCTTTCACTGGGAAGAGGGCAGAGAGCTCCCTGCCCTGTCCAGCTTTAAACTGAGTTACTTAAGGGTGTTTATTCCGCCACCCAGAAGATGAAGCACAACTCCTTGGGAGATTGAAGGTGCTGGGATGGTTTTTGGCAGTGCTCAGTGTTAGACTTCTGTGTTTTCAGAAAACCTCTCTCTCTATGTGAGTTATCTGGCAAGCCAATAAGTAGCTAATCCAGACCACATTATCTTTTTCTTTGCTTTTATCTTTAGAAAAAGGAGGAGCTGTAGGCAATCTTCTAATAAAAAAACACATTGCAAGTGACCACATCCTAACTTTGATAAGATCAGTTAGAGTTTGTCTAGAGAAGAAAATTAACCTGGACTGAGAGAGTAGGTTGACTATTTCTGTATCAAGCTGGTTTTTAATATTGTTAGTCTGGTTTATCAGTGTTCTCCACTGAACTACCTTTATTTTAATTCTAAAAATAGGCAAAATGTAAAGGATACACTTTAATTCTGCGATAGTGGGGTGCAGCACACTAGAAGATGAAATTTGTTCGGGGATATTTAATCCAGAATAACTTGTTTTTCTCTATGCTCTCTTTGCACTCAGGACTTTCCAGCAGTAGCAAGGACACCTTTTCATTTCCACACACTCAACTCAGGCAGTCACAACTCTGTACAAAGCAATTACTGTAACATCTAAGCCACAGGACCAAATCCAAGCTGTTCCACCTGGCACTTTTACTGAAGAAAAAAGACAATCAAATAAAATCAATCTATGTCTCTGCTTCAGATTTCAGAACAGGGACTGACTTTATGGGATCTTTTTCTGGTAAATGTATAGTAAGAGACAAATTATAACTTCAGGATCTTAGCACTGGTACTTGCAAGAGCATGTCCCTTTACCCCCAAGGAACTCTTTGAAAAAGAGGGAGAGGTAACCCCAGAGATCTCTGGTTTATAAGAAGGAGCATATCCTCTCCCCTATGACCTGAGCCATGAGTAAATACTGTCCTAGGGAGTTGTTACACTGTTAAATAAATCCTGCCTCTGGTGCAATGCCCAGGGGAGCATGCAGATATACTGTAACCCGCAAAAACTTCTTTCATGAGCTACCTACAAACTTTGTACTTTATTTACTCACAGCAGGTTAGTCCTGGTGAGCGGAATTGCTCCAGATGGGAGGGAAAACAGATGGGTGCTTGTGTGCCAGGGAAATATTCCTGAGATACTTTGTGCCAAATTGTTTGTTCTTTTAATTGGGAGGACTGAAACTTCTTTCACCTTTTACCTTGTTTCAACTTTGGGTGAGATCCGTCCCAAAACTCCAGCCCATCCATCAGCGACAGAGTTAATAATTTTTACACTGAGAGAAAAAAAAAAATCCCACTTCCCTTCACCGTCTTTGCATGCAGGTAAAGAAGGCAGGACACCTGAAATTGCTTCTGGCCCAAACCTCCTGCTGCTCCTACAGCAATGGCAGGAGCAGGGAGACACAGGACCTCATTGTGCCTTTGAGGGAATCTTTTCCTGGCCAAATTAAAGACAAATTATCCCACCACAGCAGCGAGGCTGGAAAAGGTGATAAACCAGCTCTCAACCCCCCACCGACCTCTTGTCCCTTTCCCCCCACCTTGAAGGTATTGAACCTTCAAGGCATTGCAAGGTCTCCTGGTGCCCAGGCTCTTCTCCACTCCCTTCTTCTGCTCCGGCAGCGTCCGGCCCCCCACCCTCCCTCCTCGCCCAGAACAAAAGCAAGGCACCGGATTCAGCTGCTTCACGAGGAAAGCCCAGATCACACACATTTCGATAGAGAGAGATAGATATGATTATATTTCTCTTTGCTGTTTAGGACAAGAAATGAAGTGCTGCCTCTTTAATTGGCAAAAGCATGCAGTAAGAGCATACCTTTAATTTAGTGTTGGGATAGCTCACTTGCACCCTGGCTGTTGTCTTATTGGAGAGGGCAGCCTGCCTCAGATCCTCTAGCACTGAAATAATATCATCCAGCACGCATTTCTTATCCTGATTTCTCAACACACACAGATGGGAAAAAGTATAATTATAGCCTTTGTAGTTCACCTTCATTTCCAGCACGGCTCGGTGGATCTGCAGGATCACATCAGCCTGATGCAAAATATTGCCTCCGGGTTTGGAGAGGAGAATCACCCTGCCATACCTCCCCGGGGTGTGCAAGTCCGAATACAGCTGGCTTTTGGATTGATCGAGGGAGAAAAGGCTGCTGGCTAAGCTCCTCTCGATCTTGGCCAGGCTGTGGCTGGGGGCTACCAGGCTCTCCAGGTCAGTGTCAGGCTGGAAGCGGTTGAGCAGGCTGAAGCCGAAGATGATGGTCAGGACTGCGGGCACAGTGAGGAAAAACACCGGATGCCTGCTCACGAATAAGCCCAGCTTGTAGAAAAACGACTGGAGCCCTCTGTGTATCACCTGCCGCAGCATCCTCCACCAGATCCAGCCTGCAGATGCTCCTGGCCGTCTTAGAAAGCACATGTGACATGTGTAGCTCCTTACCCCTTCCTGCCAGTTTCCCTTTCTCTCTCCCTCTCTCTCTACTACTCCTTTAAAAGACTGCAGCAAGTTGCAGCAAGACAGCCAAATATTGATCAATGGGGTGTGTGTGTGCGTGCGGGTGTGTGTGTGTGTGCCNTCGCTGGGGCCGGAGGATGATGCTGCATTTTAACATCCCCCGACCCCTCCGTGCCCCTCCCTCGCTCCCCCTCCCCATCCCCGCCAGTTGCCGGAGGAGGGAGAGCTCGGCCCGGAGACTTGGCGATCCGCTTTCCCACGGCAGCAGCAGCAGCAGCCGCGCTCCGCTCTCGTCCTGCGGTCCCAGGGCTGCAGCATCCCTGGCCGCACTCCTCTCTCCATCCCGGTCCCAGGGCTGCTGCATCCCTGGCCGCTCTCCGCTCTCACCCCGCTGTCCCGCCGCATTCCCCCTTCGCGCTCCGCTCCCGGCCCCTGTCCCACCGCATCCCCCCGCACTCGGCTCTGCCCCATCCGAGCTGTGGCTCTGGGGAGCGGGGGGACACGCGGCACACGGTACACACTGCTCCAGGCAAAGCTCCCAGCACAAATCTCCCCTTTTTCCCATTTGCTGCCCGGGATAGCCCAGAGGGAGCTGCCCCCGCGCTCCTGTGAGGACGAGGGTGACCCCGGGAAATGCTGGACACAAGGGGAGGAAGGGGTGAAGAGCTGCTCCTTTCTTCTGCCCCACACCTTGGCACATCTCCCTCGGCCAGCTGCTCTCTCAGCAGTGACCCAAGAGAGGTAGGACACAGCTCCTGACACCCTCCATCTGAAAAAGAGGTTTTCCAAGCAAAGACACCAACAGACCATTACATAAGAGGAGGAAAATTCTGCAGCTCCTTCGGACCAAAGGAGAGCAGCAGAGAAATGCATTTGCAGCAGGCGAGCTGCCCACCAACTCTCCAGACACAAAGCTCTGCTCCTCTGGGAGCCAAAGGCAGGACTGCCCAGGACAGCAGGTCCAGCCCCAGCAGACCTGACAGCCCCTTGCAGGAAAGGCAGGAGGAAAGGCAGGCTGGCTTTGCAGACACTTTGTACTTAACTTGTAATTCTAAATCACAGAAGCGTAATTAAAAAGCAAAACCTGAAAAATGCAGCTCTCTGCTTGGTGTCTCCCCTCTCACCAAATTTCTGCTATGTTTTACTGAGTTTTGTCAAGCAGAAGTTATTTATTTTGAGATGGGACCAAGGATACTGTAAAGTCTGAGAGAACAAGGCTCTTCCATAACAAACCCCTACAGAAACAAAAGGGTGAGTGGAAACTGGTGAGCTCAAAAATGTCAGTTAGCAACCTCTGTCTGATTCAGTACTAGACAAACAGCATGCTGCACTCAGCTAGAAATATTTATCAGTGTTCAGGAGAAGAAACAGCATATTCAACAATTCCTTTCATGCTGACACCCCTTCTACACATGCTTCTACTGCTACTAGCAGTTGGACTTGATGACTTTTGAGGTAATTTCCAACTTAATCATCCTATGACTTTATGACTTTGTGTGGATTAATAGGACTGGTGGAGAAGGAGCCAAACTGAGATGGCTTTGGATGGTCTGCATTAGGTTGCAGAGGCACTGATTCAGATTGGGAGCCTGAAGCCTTTCAGAAGTGTGGAAACAACTGCATTGGTAAAGCTGGCTTAATTTTTAGGTATTTGACTGGGTGCTGCAAGCACACCATGGCTTTCAAATCCAGGCTGTTTTTATTTAGTGACCTAGACATAGTTGATCTGCAAATGCAGATTGGAGTTCTTACAGGCAACAAGGAGAGGTCTAAGGTGGGAAGTTTGCAGAAAAGACCCTGTCAGCCATGTATCTGCACATCTTAAGGTACTGCCTTCCTCAATAACCCCTGTGCTCCATTGGTACATATTACAACTCTTTGTCTATTTTATGATGTACTTATGCCAATGGTTGAGTGCTCCCAGAGAATAAAGTCTAAATGCAAAGACTTTATTGAACCTTTGTACTTACACACAGAAGTGAGACCTTGAGTGGAAAGCCAGAGCCTGATTCCTAATTTCTACATGTGCAGTCCTGTAGCAGCCCTTGACAAAGTATTGTGACCATGTCCAAGCCGTGGGTGGCAGAGATACCTGGGTGCTGTGGGATACCTGGAGCCTTTGGAACCTTGGCACTTACTGCCCCTGTGGCTGAGATGGTGCTGGGAGCTGGTCTGACAGGGAGAAACCTGGAATCACTTCTCTTGGTTGCTGTGGCCTTGACCAGTGGGTCCTTCACAGAGCTGAGGAGCTCGGAAGCTTGGTCAGATCATAAAATGACAGAATGGCTTGGGTTCTAAAGGACCTTAAAGAACATCCAGTTCCAACCCCTTGCTATGGGCAGGGATACCTTCCTCTAGACCAGGTTCCTCAAAATCCCATCCAACCTGGCCTTGAACACTTCTAAGGATGGGGATCCACAACATCTCTGAGCAACTTGATCCAGTGACTCATCACCCGCATAGTAAATAATTCCTTCCTAATATCTAATCTAAATCTAATATCTAACCTAAATCTACACATTTTTTTAAACTTAAAGCCATTCTCCATTGACCTGTTAGATTGCAGACAGTAATTGAGATGATTCATTACAGCCAGTGACCACAGGAACAGTTCAGGCACAGAGCACAGATTGACTGGACCACCCCGGGACAGGCATGTCCCTCTAGTGCCTGAATAAGATATGGCAAAGGATGATTTTTTCCTGAAGCTTCTGGAGATCTTGGACCACACCAGGACAACTCCAGGACAAGAAATGCCAGGATGCTGCAGTGGAGTATTTATTCCAACACGGCATGGCTGAAACACAGACCAGACAAAGAGGGGGCAAAGAAAGCTGTGCAGTGAAAGGTGTGACCAATACCTGCTGCTTCCTTCCTGAGCAGGAGGATAAAGAATAGTGCCAAAAGGCACTGCCAGCTGCTCTGCCTGTCCCTGGGAGTACACAGCAACAACGTGTAATCCAGCATTAGTGCCGGTAAAACTGGCTTAATTTTTAGATACTTGAATGGGTACTGCAAGCACATTGTGCCTTTCAAATTTGGGCTGGTTTTGTGTAGTGGCCCAGACACTTCTCATCTGAAGGTGCCTGCAAGTGTTACCCCACAGGTAACGTGGATGATAAAGTGAGCAGTGCGTTATATTGGTTATCCCAAATGGCAAAATCTATGGAGGATCTAAAAAGTCAGCTTGAAGTACATGTCAGAAACAAGCAGGGCATCAACACCTTTTCTGAGAACTGTGCTGGGATATGCTGATATTTATATCCTCTCTGGTGTCATCCAATGAATCCTCTTTAAAGTGGAATTACAGACATGTCAGGGATGTTAGCTGGGGGAGCTGTGATGGTTCACAGAGTCTGGAGCTCAGAGAAATAGCAAACTAAAAACACTCCAAAATATTTGAGATGATTCAGCTTGGAAAAAGTGCAGATCTGTCTGAGGAAAATAATTGAAGTTGCCTATTCCCAGAAAGGAGACAACTTTGAAAAGAAATGATTCAACACAAACAAAATAATGGGATTACAGCACAAGGCAAAGTAGACATGGTTTTGTAAAAGGCTTTGGAAAAGAGCAGAAAGTCAAAGCAAACCAAATTTACTTGCAGGGTAACCTAAAGCAAGGAGGACTGGAATAGTCTCTCTGATTCTCTGATGAGGCTTCACTGGTGGACTATGTTCAGCTCAAAGAGCTACTGAGACACAATTTAGTTTAAATAAAAATTATCAACAGGCTTGAGGGGTCGGCATAGGTGCACTGATTAGGTACTGAAAAAGGGTATATTGGGTGCCCAGGAGCCAGATTGCCATATGGAAATTAAAAAAAAGTAAAGGCACAAACGGTCCTATTGACATAGTGGTTTTAATATGTTATGGTTTAATAGCTGGGTGGATATAGTAAAAATTAATGGTATAAAAAGGTATTAAATTGTGAAAAAATAATGCAGAGGGATAATTCAGAACAGCAACAGAGGCTGTGTACATTTGAGCAAGTAAAACAAACTTCAGACCAACTAGCAGTTCATGTTCATACACTTTTACGATTTTTCTACCTCAAACTGGGAAAGAAAAATCCAGTGTGCTATAGAGTTTAGTTTTAGAAATGCAAATAATAAGAAAAAATCCCTTAAGAATATTTGTTTCAATTTTGAACTTCACTGAACAGCTGGGCAGCACTGTACAGGGAGAGCAGGGATGGGAAGGGGGAGACAGAGGAGGTTTGTTTGTCCTGCTGGGGGATGAGAGCAGTGAAGAAAGGATGTAAGAACTGGGGTGACCCTTCAGAAAAAAAAAAAAAAACAAAGTAAAACAACCTGTGGTTACTGCAGTTGAATTGGCTGTTTTGTTTCTGTGCTGTGTGGTGGTCTTGAAAATAATTAAGAAAACCCTTCCAGTTCAAGAAGGGGAGGGAATGAAACACTGAAGTGCCTTTTAGGGAGAATGTCAGACCCTGCAGGACCAGAAACCTGCACCCAATGGCACTGAAATTTTATACAGAAACACCTGACACTGTTGAAAAGTCTGGAGAGCCAGGCTGTCAGAAGAGGCACAGGAGGCTGTAGGTAATAGGAAAAGAGTAAAAGCTAACGAGCCTTTGAATCTCTGGTATGGGAGGAAACAAGTATTGGATTAAGTATTGATATATTTTCAAGTATTCAGCTTTATTGTAAAAGTTCATTCCCGTAGTTGGGTTTTATTTCCTTAAGCAGCTCCAGAGCTGTTAGGGAAGTTGCTAAAATGCTGCTCACATAAGTAAAGAATGTCAAGCCAGGGTTTTCAAAGAGTTAATATTTGTTGGATAAACTTGGCCAATTCGTTCACATATGAAAAGCAGATTTTGAAAAATATTGAGTGTAAACACAGTGCTTTATTCTACATTGAGAGGATTGTTTTGTCTCTCCTACAACAAGTTTAGTTTTGAAATGAAAAACTTGTCAATACAGCTTTTGGGAGCATGTTTTAAGTAATTTCCCCCCTGATTAATTCTGAAAATCTTACTAAACTTGAGGGTTTTAAACCAAAATTTAGAAGCTTTCTTGGAAATTGATTAGAAAGACATAGACGGGTTTTTCTCCTGTTCAGGTTTGGTTTTGGTTGCAAATTTACCCTTGCCATGTTCTAAGTTTTTACAGCTAATTCACACTGTAACCTGATAACAGCTGCCAGAAAAGAACTGCAAAATCTTTAACAACTAAGACATCATAAAATGCATAATGTTAATGTTATTATATTTCTTGAGAAGACTGAAAAATTAAAATGCTGCAAGAACACAGCTTGCAAAGATAGCTGGGAGCAGCAGGCAGTTAAGTAATATGTTCTGTGTGGGTGGGGAGGTTAAGTTGTGGTTTTGTTTTCTTTTGTTAGAGAGAAAATATTGGTTCATCTGGAGAAAATGGAAATGACTGAGGAATCTACCACATATGAGTGAAAAAATCAAACAAATGTGTTCCCACATGTGTTCCTTATCACTTCTGCAACAATTAAGCCCCATCTTTTGAGCTCTTGCTGCTGTGCTTCCTACTATCATAAAAGGCAAACAATGAATATTCATTTCTTCTATCACCATGTGAATTGATTGTCATGTCTCTGCCTATTTGGAAAAGTACTTTGAAAACCAAGGTGTCTGCTACAACCCATCCCAAGATGGAGATCTGTGGCACTCTCAATTATACCTGTGAGGGCTTTACACGGACACCAGATCTGTGCTGTGAGTTTTCAAACTGGCTGGGAAAAGTACCGCACTGTATTTTTAATGGTGCGGTTCCAGAGGAAGGCAGAAATCCTCCCTAAGCACAGGAATCCCAGTAAGAAAGTAGATGGTATTAATTCTTGGTCTGACAACATCTTGGATGCTTGCCTTGTGTTATTTCACCTCCTTATGGAGGATGGAGGGCAGTGTTGTCCTTTAGCCCAGATCAGAGGGTGATGCTACACAGCAGTGTTATTTTCTGTTTACAACGGTGGCTTCAGGAAAAGCAATACTGTAGATCTTGTAGAAGAGACCACCTTATTAAACATCTTCCTAAGAGGCTTCTTGCTTCTCCTTTATTGCAGCTGTCTCTGCTAATTCTGTCCCCTTAGTCTGCTGTTTTGGAGGTGGCCTGAGGTGGCCTTTGCTATGAATCCTGTGAGGGCAGAGATGAGTGTGGTGAGAGAAGAGAAGCTGCTACAGAAACTGATGAGGAGGTGCAAAGAGCAGCCAGATCCAGGACTTTACTCCTTTAGACTGACATGAAATCAAGAGATATTTATAACTGTCCTAGTGATATTGTTGGCTGTTAAACATCATGAAGGCACAGTGGTTTCAATAAGAGGTAAAAAGGAATATGAAAACTAATTAATTTATTACCTAGAAAAGGAAGCTGAAGATAGAGTACTTTATTACTCCTAAAAGCTACATTGCTTTAAGATATTTATAACAGCGAGCTAGAGAACTTGTTTCACGAATAGCAAACTTACATGGTCATGAGCCCATGCAAAATGTATCAGCACAGCTTCTTTCTTTCTGTCTTTTACAGAGTAATGCAACATTTGAAAAAAACCCAGATCAATAAACCCATACCAAAACCAAAAATACAAAACCAAACCAAAACTAACAAAGAACAAACAAATAAACAATCCTAAAGCAACAACAACAACAACAACAAAAATCCTGGGAACACAAACAGGAAAAAAAAAATCAAAAAACCGAACCAAACCCAGTGTGGCTGTGGTTGCAGGAGCATGAAGCATTTGAAAGCTGCCTGCAGGGAATATGGTCTTGTTCCTGCCTTTGCCACATTGTTTTCCCATGGAGTGGTACTGAAAAGGCTCTGATCCATCAAGGGCTGTAAATGTTCTGTCAGCTTGGGACATCAGGACGCATTTTTGTGCACCACTGAGTGTTCCCAGTCACAGTTGTGATGGTTGCTGAGCTGTGGTTATGACTCTTCTGGTAAACCAAGCAATGGCAGGGTCCAGTTTCCAGCTCTGGGTCCAGCTGGCACAGCCTGTCAGTGTCTACAGCCATGAAATATCCCTGTTTCTGGAGCAGGATAGCTGCATCCAAACCAACCATTTGGAATGGTCCCTGGCTGATGCTGGATCCTGAGCCATTCTCAGGAATGCATTGGGAAAGTGCTGGTTGCTTTGGGCCAGAGTATTTCCAGCACCATTCTAAAATTGAAGAATAGATGATTGCATTCCAGTGCTTGGGAATGCTCCCTGGCAGTGTTTAATCGACTGACAGAGGTAATTATAGGGTGAGACTTGCCTAATCAAATGTAGATGCCAACTTCTGGGACAGTTGTTTGGGTCTGCCCCAGACAATGTATAGTTGATGACGAGAAACACTTGGTCATAATTTGTCTCACCATATGAGATCTAATGTCTAACCACAGTCACGAGGATTGCTTCATAAGAGCTGTATTAGATTACACTGACTGCAAGAGGAGCCCAGATAGACCAGGTCACTGCATTGTGAACAACACAAACCAGTAAAGACAACACAGGGTAATAATATTCCAAAAGCAGGTATTGAGGACTGTGCTAGGAGCAAAATGGAGCAAGAATCTGTGACAGAACAGTGATTCAGTCTTGAACTATAAACAATCCCTGAAAGACCTTTTCCTACATTTTATTAAACTTCTATCCTCTTATGCTTCCTCAGCTTGTATCTTCTGGCTGCTTTCACAAGATGTGACTAAATCTGTATATAAATCTGAATATATGGGGACCTGATTCTGTTTGCAGGTCCCTTGACAGCAATGTAGGAGCAATCGTAACAATTTGCATTTATACACTTCCTTCCACCTGATAGCCTCAAAGTGCTTTACAAATACTGATTGGTTATATTTCACATTACTCCTGTGGGATGGCTATAAAACAGAAAAATAGAAAAGCGGATTATGAATGACTGGAACTAAGACACAGGCAAAGAGAAAAGAAAAACAGAGTGTTAGAAAAAGGAAAGACTGTTATTACTTCATAAAACCAGGAACTCGGTGATTTTGTCTCCACTTACACCAGCTGGAAATTCTATTTTCATGCCCTAAATTCCTGGCAAAGCAAGAATTTAATTCAGGTCATATTTTGTTCTTAATGAAAACTCTGGATGCTCTTACCTCTTGACACAGCACACACTCTACAGAGAGTAAAGGTGATTCCCATGTGTGGTATCAGGTTTTTGTTGCACTGGACTAATTTAAAAAATTTAAAAGTAAGAGAGGCTGAGTGAATGATACAGATTTCCCTATCAGTTGAGACTGTAGATTCATATAGGCCAAGTGATCCAAGGGGACGTGATCCAGTTTATCTGACTCAGTGTCAAATTCCTCCCAAAAGAAGAGCTGAAATTCCTGACATGGTCAGTGGAGATAGTCAGGGTGCTCTGGAGGCCTCCAAGGAGATCTCTTGCCTGCCTAAATTCAATCACCTAAATTAGATAAAGTGGATCTTTACAAGGGTTTCAAGTCACCTGTCATCACTGCTTGCCTGGGAACCTGGGTGCTTACTGTAGGATGCCCTGATAGGAGCCAAAAAAACAGCTATTGGTTAGAGGCAGCCCTGGAAAACTGGATCCCTCCTAAGGAAAAGATATATAAGAACAATCAGAGAATCGTTAAGATTGGAAAAAAGCACTAAGATAATTGAGTCCAACCAGTGGCAATTGCAACCAGCCTTCCAGAAATGTGGGATAGCTCCAGACCTAGGAACAGGCTGTGCAGAACTGTACTGAGAGCATCTTCTCTCCATCATAGCTTCCCATTTTGACAAACCCTCTTGCAGATTTTGTGCATTACCCTCTTCTTAATCTCCTATCATTTGCCTTATTAATATGATGTGGAGCCAATTTTTTAATCAAAATGTTGTGCAGCAAAAAGTCAAACACCAGACTGAACTCTAAATAGATTATAGCTTTGTTATTACCTTAATTAGTCACCCTTGGAAAATCATCAAAAAATTTAAATTGCATTTGTTTTATGAGATTTTTTTTCTGTAAAATTTTGGTGACTGGTATTAATTAATTACATTCCCTCTTATTTAGTTTTCATTAATTTTGCCTTTTC
>VXBI01001587.1:299729-330870 GCA_013397375.1 Toxostoma redivivum
AAAAAAAAAAAAAAGAAAAGCACAACCTACTTTCACATGCAAATAAAAGCACCTCTTCTACTTCCTTTTCTTGTTCAGCGACAGGCTGTGCCATCTTTTGAGGCACAGATTGTTTTCACCAATACCACACCTATTGTTTAATACTAATAAAAACTAATAGTAATGTCGTGATTATTTAATAGTTAAACACCATTATAAAATATGAATATAAATATAATTAAAATTAATAAATACCATCACCATCAATAAAAACAACAAGAAAAAAGGAGTATAGAACTCAAAATGCTCAACAGAGGGAACATATGTTAAAAACAATTTCTTTACTATGAGTTTTATATATATGATATATATAACAGGTTGCCCAGAGTTATGGGTGCCCCACCCCTGGAAGTGTTCAAGGTCAGGCTGGATGCAGCTTTGAGCAAACTGGGATTGTGGAAGATGTCCCTGCCCACAGCAGGGATTTGGAACTTTAAGGTCTCTTCCAATTCAAACCATTCTGTGATTTCTGTGATTCTATGATAAAAAGATGACATTGGATTTACTCAACTCACATCTATTTGCAATATGAACATAAATGGAGACACCCTTTTCCCACTTCTAGAAACTGAGGGTGATCACACCCACATAAACCTTTCCTGTTTGACTCTGCCCACAGCCCTCATCTACCCCCCTAAAGAGCATTTCATGCTCATCTCTGCCAAGCTGATTCAGACACCGGCAGCGTGATGCAGGGACAAACATTTTCTCCTTGTTTCCCCTCCATGTGTCCCCCTTTCCCTGGAATGAAGATTAAGAGGACTGAAAGGTTTAACAGCAGTGAGAACTACAAGACTGGAACACAAACACCTCCTGGAAGAGGAATTCCTGTCTGACTGAAGCTCATGTGTCAGTGAACCAGAGCAAGGCAGCTGCTCAAAAACACGTATGTTGAGGTAAACTAATGGGTTACTGGAGCCTTCAGGCTGAACAAGCTTGTGATTGGCTTGCAGGACATCTCATTCCTTACTTTTCTTTATTCATTTACCATAATGGAAATAAAGAAATCGAAACAGGAGGGTCTGACAGGATAATAGGCTTGTGATGTTCTGAAAATAAACATCTACCTCTGCTTGACATTTATTATCCATAAACTGCTTGGCTTCTTTTTGGCAGTTTTATTGTGCCAGGAGACCATTATCCTGTCACAGCACTCTATTGCACTGACATTATCCCTTAGGCAAATTTTGGTACTGAATTTACAGTTCTGTGGGTATTCCCAGCCTCACAGTACTGAAGGCTCCAAGCAAAATAAGGCAGGTTTTAGAACACACAGGTGATGGGGCTGCATCAAGGCTCATGGATGGATCAGAGTGGGCAAAGAAGTGGGAAAAGTCCTGGCAGCTGGTTAAGCAGGGGACCAATTTCCTTCTTAGCTCTGGAGCATGGCTTCTACATGCATGAAGGGCATGGAGCAAGATGTCACTGCAGAATTACAGCCTCTCCATGGATGCTAATAATTCATCTTCTGTGCCTGGGAACAAACAACAGAGCAACCTGCTAGTACCAGGTATCTTATGGGGAATTATCACCCTAACCATGTGCCCAGTAATGAAATTTTAAAAGAGAATGTAAACAAAACATGTCGTTAATTTGCATCAATTTACTTCTGCATGAAGATACAAGGTTCTGAGATTGGCCAGATATGGTTCCTGAGAAAACCAACCCAGTGCAACAGGAAAATTATGCTTATTCTTGCCATAATGTTTCATAGTGTTTCCAACACCAAAAAAATATTTAAACTCTTTAGCAAGTATTTATTAAATTGTGGATCTAGTGAAAAGTCACTGTCTCTAGTTTGATAATGCCTCAAGAATTATCTGCTTCCTGGAAGAAACTACAGAGACAGTTTCCAGTATCTCAAGAGTGTATTGTTTTAGAAGAATTAATAATTTCTTTATCCAGAGACCCCTGAGGACCATCCCTCTTGTTAGCCTAACTGATGATTTCTCATGTTATAATAAACAGGAATCCATGAAAAGCAGAGACCATAGCCTTTTGTAGCCAATTAATAAAATTCACAGACTCACTTCCCAGGATAGAAAGCTGATAAATTTTCCAGTGCTGAGAGTGCACAGCAGCATTTTGACCATCTAGTTCAATTTCCTTTATAAAATGCACAGTAGTGCCTATACAGAAATTCCTGCCTCCTTCATCATCTGACATCAACCTTTGCAAAGCTGCTCCTTCTCCAGTTTGATCACTTTCATTTATGTTTTGCCTTCAGCCTAAATTTCCTATTCCTGGTATCTCTCATAGAGGCTTCTTGTGAGCCTCCACCCAGAGAACATAAGCTCTACCATGAGGATTTTGATGTTCATTAGAAGCAGAGGTAATATTTTTAGTTTTAACAAGAAGACTTCACTTCCCACTGAGGGACTGAATTTCTAGAGTAAGATGTGCAGCCCTGGTAAGGAAGTTGTGGATATTAATTTGGCAGCTTTAGAGTCTCTTCTTTTCAGAGTTTCCTGCTGCTTCCTGCTTGCAGAGATGCTGATTTTGCCATTTTGCCTCCATAATTTCTACTTTCCAGTACCTCAGGGTATTTCACAACTTCTAAATTGCTTAACTGTACCTTCAGAAAAAGAAAGTTTGGCACTGAGGTCATTGGGGTCCTGCCTGACTCTGGTAAGTTTGCACAGCTCCTGATGGAAATCAGACAACACTTATGTAGAGACACCAAAAAAGACACAAACATCTGTCCTGTTTTCCAATAGCAAGGTAAATATTATCTAATTTACATTTTTCCTTATCTCCAGTGCTAAATGCATAGCTTTTCTACACTACATCCTTGTCATTTTCTAGTTTGTGAATGCTGGCCTCCTGGAATTGCCTTTCTCACAATAGCCTTTACTTATAAAAATATTATTTTTTCAAGCTGTAGTGTCCTATTTTTATTAGCTTTCCTATTTTTAAGATAGCATTGATTCTATTTTCAGCCACCTTCCCTTCTGGAGCATACTAAGGATTCATGCCTAAGTAGGAGTCAGGTGTCAAAAATAAAGTCTCATGCCAGGAGGGGTAAATGATCTCAGACATGTTTTTTATGCAGAAGGTATAATGTCACATGGAGATGATGCTGCTCAAGGCTGGTATAAACATTCACATGCATTTCCTCCACAGAAATTTCAAGCATCTTATTGATCCCAAAATTTCATTGACAGTAGTTTTCCGACTTTTTTTTTCCAGCCAGAAATTTTTCCCTGGGCTATTATCCCATCACCATCCTGTGTCTGCCAAGAAGCTACTGGAGTCAAGAAGTTGTCTGTAATGATTAGGGATCAATTTGATTGACACACCAGCCTGCCACAAACATTTGCAAAAGCCCTCCTGTTACAAGATTCTTTAATTTGAAAGACAATTCAGAGGTCTAAGCTCAATTATTTTTTCATTTTCTGGGATCCCTCTGTGGTCAGTGAGGAGTCAAGTGGCCTAGAGGGGAGCACAGTCCATCTTGTCTGAAAATCAGTGGGACAAATTTCCCTCCAGAGGAGCAGCTTTCCTCCCTGAGAGTCTGGGAGCAGCATTGTGGCACTGGGTATAGCACCAGTCAAATTGCTTTGCAGGTTGCTTGACCAGCTTCCCTCTGATCCTAACAGCAATTTAAACACTTTCAGGAATCCACCTAGATTGGGGGGGGGGCAGCTTGGAGATGTCTGAAGCTGGAGCTGAATCTCAGCCACAAGCTCAGAGAAGAGGCCTGAGTTAGAAGAACAAATGTTGGGTGAGTCTAATACTGTTCTTTACAGTAAACCCTGCCTGACTGGATAGTTGGTATCTTTCAGGATAAGACTTTTTTCTGCAGTGGGCTGCTGAATATTGTGACATCCCTCATCATTTAATTGATTGTTCCTTGTCCAAATTAGATCATCTGCAATTAATTCCATCACCCAAAATCTTCCAAGATCAGAGAGTTTACAACAAATACCTTTATCTCATTGAAACAAGTTGGAGTTTTGCCAGGGATTTCAATGAAGTCAGAATTTCACTCTTAAAATTTTTAGTGGCTTTTAATATGCTAAGGCAATTTAATTTTTTTTTTTTTCTGGGAAAGATCTCTCTTTCGCTCTTTAAAACTTTGTTTCTTTTTTCACTCAGACCTGCCAAAGGAAGTTTGGATGGAATCCAACAGTAAAACACATTTCCTTTTCTTCCTCTCTAACTTTCCAGTAACATTAAAGAGTATGTGCATTTTTAAAAAAGCCTAATACATAATACAAGATATATCTGGTGGATGAGGGTGTGGAAGAAAGCAATTAGCTTTTGGTAACCAGTCTCTGTTTTCTTGGTAGTTTTTTTGGCATGATTGCATTAACACCAAGTTTCACAGATCAGTACATGTCAAAAAACATCAGAGGTAAAATTTTTTGGGTATTTTAGCAAAAAATGTAAACATGGTATGTTCTCATAACTTGGTGCTGAGCATAACTGTAACAAATCCCAGGAGTTTGTCTTGTGATGGCAAATGAAGAACAGAAAGATGTAAGACAGAAAGAAAACTGAGGAAAGGGAATATGACTGCTTGAAATAAGTGTTGGAGAATGCCTCAAAGAGTGTAAAATGTAATTTTTCTTTACATCTTTTAAAAACTAAGCTTATTAAGCTACTACTAAAATGAAAGGGAACTAAAGCAAGATGTAAATAGCTGTGCAGTTTTGGGGGGGGAAGGGGGTGCTTGTTTGGGTTATTTTAATAACTAAGCAGCAACATGTGTTGATATTCTTGGAGGCCACAGATACTCTTCCTAAATTAAGTGTGACTGGGGGGTAGGAAGAATGAACAATTGGACCTGAAATCTATTCAGAAATAAAAAGAAAGGTAGATTTCCCTAAGAATATGTGGCTTTGTTAAAAATAACATATGATCAAATGGAATTAGTCTTCATGCAGACTGTCCTAGGAATCCATTTCTATGAAGAAAAGAATTCTTCACTGAAAATAGCAGGGCTTCAAAATTTCTGATGGAAACACAAATTTCCTCTACAGGAGAAAATTTCATCCAAAGTTTATCAGCTTTATAGAGTCTACACTCATCTCTGTATAAGAAAGAAAGAACCTATGGAGCCTGTAAATTCTGCAGCAGCAATTGATGACAGACATGGCTGAGCATAAACCCTCTGCACTCTTCTCAGATTAAAGCTGATAGGAGTTTGTCATGTGCATTAATTAGAGTTTTAATCTTGCTGGAAAATCTCTCTAAAATGACAAGAAATCATAGCTGCACATATTTATTCTTCATGATTAGGATGCTGCCAGAAAACTGCATTCCAAGGTTTGATTTGAATGATCAGAATTAATACAGTTACTGGTCCACAAGGTAGGCTCATGGGAGAAAGGGACACAGGGCACATGGATCATGGACACAGTTATTGCAGGAAGAAGCAAGAAAAGCTGGGAAATGGAGATCTGCTGCAGGCATTCACTGAGCATGGGGGATGACCTTAACCAAGTGAGAATATTTTCTGTTTTCTCCAGTGGAAGACATAGTCTTTGCCAGAATTTATACATAATTTATACATTTTGGGGTCTGCAACTCAATAGCAAACATGAGGTTCAATCCTGAGGGAAACACTGACATTTGCACCACAACTGGAAACAATTTTCCAAAACGTTTCCATTTTAAACCAGAATGAAAATTTAATATATCACATAACTCATAATTTTTTCAATTTGGAATTGTCATTTTGTAGTGAAATGTTAAACCTAAGTGATCTTCTCTCTCTCTTTTTTTTTCCTTTCTTTTTTCTAAAATTTAAGTTCTCTGAACTGTAAATATAATTTCCTTTTCCATGGCAATGAACCACGCACGCCTCTGTCTTCACAGTTTTTAAAATTTTATTTTAAATTTATTAACAATACCTTCTTCTGGCAGGCATGAGGGAAAGCTTGAATCCTGTGTGAGTGCATTATACAGGCAAATTTCATCCAGCAGAAACTCTGTTCCCATATATAGCCATCTTAATATGTTTTCATGATGAAATATTAAGGAATAATGGTAATATATGTATGCTAATGCATTCAAATAAAGTTCATATTAAATCTTGTTTTAATGAGGGATAAGCAAGGGCACAGTTTCTGAGCATCTTGAGTCCATCTAATGTGCTAATCCTGATGTGCTGTGCCTGCATAAGGAACTCCAGCAGCAAAGGTTTTGTGCTTCTAATAGAGCCAAGGGTCTGATCTAGTCACAGATTCATGGAATATTCTGACTTGGAAGGGACACACAAGGATCATCCTGTCCAACTCTTAAGTGAATGGCCCATATGGGGATTAAAGCCCTGTTTTGGTGTTTTTAGCAGCAGGCTGTAACAGCTGAGCCAGTCCCAGGGTCTGTGTGCACACCTGAGCTCCTCCAGTGTCCACTCTGAGCTGAGGAGAAGCTGCAGAGTCACAATAGGTGAAAAGTCAGCTCTGATGTAGCACAGGGAAAAGAATTTCATAATTCAAAGTCAGTGTCATGCTGTCATTATTAATAGCTTCTAGCCATTGCAGATTGTGGGTTGAGTGAACTCATACCAGGCTGCAAAAAGCCATGAAATCAGCAGATTAAAAGCAGATTAATCAGGTGTATCTCCAATCCAATGTATTTAAAGTAAAGCTCCTAACAACTCCGGTGATATTTGGATTAATCCCTAGAGAGTGTATCACTTTTCTAACAATGGCTACTGATAACATTTCAGATGCAACTTAGAACTTAATATTTGGAATATCATGGACTATTTAAGGTAGATGAGCCCTGACATATGAAGATGTGAGTTCTGCTCTGATACAAAAAGTCCCGATAAGCCTGACAAATCCAGACATCATCATTTAATTGTCCTCTGCCTGCTTTCCCCTGAAGCACAGATCCCTTTGGGGCTGATGATTTGAACAGTGTTTTGTGTTTCAGAAACGTGCCTGAAACCCAAATTTTACAGCCAGAACTTAATCCAAAGGCAAACAAAGTCATCAGGGAAGTTTGGATTGTGTCCTCTGGACTGAGCAAAGGAGCCAGATAATGTGTTCCTTAACTTTTTTTTCTTTTTTTTCACCTCCTTTAGAGAGTAATTAAGCTTTGTGGCAGAAATTTTACTTGGGAAAAAAAAATAAAAAGAAGGAAACAGAAAATATTTCCAACAGCTAATTTACAAACCTGGAAGCATAAAAATTTAGTTAAGAAATTCTTGTAAGAGGCAGTGTGGAGGGTCCATCTCACTGGACTCTATCTGCCTAAGGGTTATAACAAGTCCATTCTGTGTAACAGTGGCATAACTCCAGTCCAAGATCAAAAAGTCTGGAGTCAGGATCAGTTTTGCAAAGACAAAATTGTACCAAGAAGCCATTCACTTATTAATAGTGATCAGTATCATGTATCATACAGATAAAAAACCCCAAAGCATTGTTGTCCTAACATTGATTTGTTAGATCAGAAAACTCAAATGAGGAGATACCAACTAATAATCAATCACTTTCTGTGAAATTATGAAACAGATTTTGAGATCAAGGTTGTGTTTGAGAAACAACAGTCCTGGGAAGAAACACAAACTTTGTGAGTGTCAACATTGGAAACAAAGCAAAAATGAGTAATACTTGAGTGCTACGATCCAGAAATACACAGAATATTTCCTGAAACTCCCAAGAGATGTGAGCTCACCAAACTTGCTCTATTTATTATTCCCTGCAAGAAGAGAGAAACAATCTCCTTTTACAAAAGCCTTCCTAACACCAGTAAATGGCCTCATCCCATGTTTCCCCCACTAGGCACCTTGAAATCTCCTCTCAGGTCCTTTTACTGACTCCAGGTCTTTGGAACCTCACAAAGTCCTCTAAAGTTCTCTAAGTTCTCAACATCAGAGCTCCCAAACCCTTACTGGCCACTTCCAGCCCACCCTGCTGGCCCTGGGACTACCCTACCCCTGCCAAGATCAGAGCTAGCCAGGCATTACCTTGAATTGTTCTCAAAAAAGCCTTGTAAGTGCCTCATCTTTTTTTTTTTTCTTTTAGTTAGTGTATCCTGAAACTGGGTTCATCTGCCCTCAAAGAAAGGAGCAAAGATTGTCAGATTGTCATTGCTGTGTGAGGACTGGAGTGTGCTGCAGGATTGAGGGACAGAGTAAGGGAGACAAGGAAAGGACAGAGAGAATGTCTGAGGAGAAGATTGGTTCAGTAACCTTAAAGACAAGTCAGGAGTATTACAGGGAATATACAAAAAATATGAACCTACTTACAGGGAATTAATTATTGAAAAATGCAAAGCAATAACTGTATGAACAAATTCTCCAGTGAAATTAATTATACAATGAGGCAGTTATTACAACAAAAATATCCAGCCAACAAGAAAGGTTAAGCTTGCAAACAAAGTATTTTCAGGATGTGATGGAATTCAAGGCCTTGAATAGAAAGTGTTAGTTTGGTTTTTTTCCCCCTTTCATTACCTTCAGATTATTTCATAAGGAGTTGTTCAGCCTGGAGAAGAGAAAATTCCAGAGAAACTTTATCATGCCCTTTTTGTCTTTCAGGGGGCCTAGATTTTTGTCAGGGTCTGTTGCAATAGAACAAGGGGTAGTGGTTTTAAACTGAAAGATATTTGATTTAGATTAGGCAGAAAATAGAATTTTTAGACAATGAGGTTGATAAAACATTGGAAAAGGTGCCCAGAGGGGTGGTGGATGTCCCATCCTGGAAACATTCAAGGAGGTCTGAGCACTGTCCAGACTCGTCCAGTTGAAGATGACCCTGCTCATTCCAGGGGAGTTGAGCTGGAGGGCCTTTAAGGGTCCATTCCAACACAAACTATTCTGTAATTCTGTGATAAGACCAGGTGATGTGGGACCATTTTGTTTCTCGGGGAGGGAGTGAATATTTCAGTTTGAAAAGAAATAGTTTCAAGTAAATGTCAATATTTGTAGTCAGAAGCTGTTCTCCAAATAACTTTCAAACTGTTCTGGAACCTCTGTGCAATGGGTCTACAAATGACTGAAAAGTTACACCCAGTTCTTCTACAGCACAAATGTGTGATGCTGAGAAGGCAATGAATCATTGGTAAAAGGGATAAGGAACAATTAAGATTGGGTTGGACAGGGTGCTGAGCAACCCAATGTAGCTGAAGATGTCCCTGCTCATGACTAGAGGACATTTAAGGGTCCCTTCCAACCCAAACCTCTGTGGGATTCAGTAAATAGGGAAATGGTGCACAGAGGGCTTTGGGCTGCTCTGGGTGGTGACAGCTACAGCCCCCAAACCATCACTGTGAAAGACACAGCTGAAAATCTCTTCTGGTTATTGAAATATTTTGCCACATCACTTTTTATAAGCAGAGGAGGGAAGAAGATCTATTCAGTGCCAGTGATCCAACTGCCTTGTCCTGAGCATCTGTCACAGGGGTCAGATTCAGCTGTTTCATTGCACCAAGGCTCCCTCTGGACCTCAGCCAGAGACATCTCCCACCCATCACCTGGAAGTGCCTGCTGCCTTGAACATGTGTGAACTTAAATCTGTATTGTAGCATCTATGCAATCCTCAATAAGATCAGTAGAGTAGAATTTGGATCAGGAAACTGGGGCAATGGGAAATGGAATGTAGCTAATTACTTTTGGCATTTCTATCCAGAGTGTGAAAGAACAATGGGGAAAAACACCTTGGAGTTTGTCTTCACTGCAGGGTATTCTTTCAAATTTTATTTGAGATTTATTCTTCTGACTTAAGGAAAGAAAAGATACCTAGTGGAAGTATGCATGTGGAACATGGATATAGGCTGAGAAACTGCAAGTGCTTCCCTGAAAAAAATCACTGGCCCAGTGCAGAAAATCATCAATATTTAATCCCTTGCCTTCCATCTGATACATAGCTCTAATTGGGAAGCAACATTCAAGCTTTTGAATGTGACCTTGTATGTTGATTAGGTTACTCCCCCAGCAGTTGAATCTCATCATTTATCCCAGCCCTTTACAGAGAACACTCTGCATAATGTGGAACATCCAGGTGTTTGAGGGAATGCAGCTGCCTGAGGGATCACTGGGAAAAATATAGACATTGCATCCTGCTCCTTGTGGAAGCAGTAGGCAGAGAATCTCAAATAGGATGTTTCCTGTGTTATCCAGAGAGAAAATCATAACCAAATCATAACCAAAATGCAATCTCTGGGGAAGGGAACTGCTGCACACCGCAGAGCAGGCCACACACCTTGTGAAGATTACACCACACCCACATGGTTGTCCCTCCAGGATCAGAGCACACAGGAAGTGTGTAGGTAAGTTGATAAAAAAGTTGGTGAAGGCATTATTTGCATTTCATTAGATACACTGCAAGAGCTGATTTAGTACTTACCTATGCATGAAAGAGCACAAGGTATGATTTTTATTTATATGCTCATAGTTTGTAGTCTTTCTTGCACAGAAAAAATCATACATGTAATACAGCTATATTATACATCTATAATTATATATTATAGTACATTTAATTGATATGTAATGTTATATTTATATAATTGTAAGTACATTACAGCTATAATTATATATATAATCTGGGCATTGAGGCACTGGAGGGCCTGCCACCTTGATTGCTGATATTTGTGTGGATCCCCCTCACTTCATGGAGGAGGAGCTTTGGTAGGTTTTATATGCAGCACAGTGGCCATGGTAAGCACTAGGGAGTGTTACTCCTGATTTAAACTCAGGGGTGTGATAAACTGTGTAATGAAATCTCAGCACTGCATGTTGAATGTGATCTCTCAGCTAAAATAACTTGGAACAGATCACTCTGAATGTGAGGGAAATTAAAAAGACTGTTGATGGGTCAGTCCTTTTTAGCATCTCTTTTCTTTGAGAATTGTGGCCAACCTAGATCCTGCTCCAGGCACATTCCAAGTGTGAAATGAAGCCAAAGCTTAAAAAACTTATAGTCATGATGATTTTGTCCATAGGTAAGAAGTGACACTGTGAAATCTATTGATATGAGGGAATCATCTGCTAAAACCTCACCAAGTCGAAATCTTAGGATGATGTAAGCTCTGAATGGATGCAAACACCCTCTCAGTGGCCAGCTGAGAACAGCTCAGCATCCAGCGTGGCACTGACTTGCACCCAGGGTAGCTCCAGTTCAGGCAGCCATAGGGAATTACCCTCAGGCATCAGTCACAACAAGCTACTCAATAAGACTGGTTTAAAACACTGCTTCTGTTCTCCTAACTACCTGAGTTAATACTAGAAGTGGCCTGGGGTAGGGTAGAACTTGAGCCAAGCTCCAATACAATATCCACTCCATGGCTGACTACCCATGACCATTGTTCCAGTGTTCGACAACTCAGAATTAAATTAGCAAAAAGTACCAAAAAATTATTATGCAATTTTCCCCCAAACCCATAATTCTCACTTCAATCGATGCTACTAAGTAAGCCAATTTAAACCTGAGCAATAAGGCTGAATGCAGATGTAGGGGTATTGCACAGGATGTTGGGAATGTGAAAGGTAACCAAAAAAAAAACTATGCTAGTCTGTGCACTTTGGAAATATGTCAAAGGAAATCTTATTCCTGTGAAACTATCCATATTCCTATGAACCATGTCCTGAAAGCACTCTGGGGCCTGGGGGATGTGCCACCTCTCTTACAATGGCTACAAAGCAGCAACAGGCAAAGTGAAAATAAAGAAACAAACAGCCGTGGATAGTTGGCTATCCTTAGTAAGAACATTTTCCTCTGGAGGGAGTTTAACTGCCTGCCTGCAGCTTGGGTTTGGTTCAGCTGCCAATTCCTGTCACCTCTTGCTGGGCTCATCCTGATATTTCTGCACATGTAGATTCAGAAATAAACTCCTTAAGGTTGATTTTTCACCTTTTCATTCTGTCAGGACTGGGCTGTGAGGTGATTCTGATTTCTTTTCAACCTCAGTCTCAGTTCTGAAGGACTATCTGCAAGTGCACAGTAACAGTAAGGATTAAACTAAATTTAATATAAGAACTAAATACAGGAATGTTATGTTGGGGTTTGGCAAATGTAGAGATGTTTCTAAAACACAACCTCAGATGATTCAGATTGATCTGTACCAACCCTTAGGAGCTATTTCTGCAACTCGTGTGACAGGGTCATGTGCTTTCAGTGATGATGAACCACCCCCTTCAATCCATTTTCTGTGTCTGCAGACAGATTTATATAAAGTACAAATCCTGAGCTCTGTTTCCTTGTTATTTCCTTCTTTTTCATTTTGGGACAGGAATCATTTCTACAGACTTTATAAGTCTAACTCTTATGACATTTCTTTAGCTTGGCCAGTTGGATGAAATAACCTTCAAGGCATATTCAGGCATCATTTAATTCTCAGTGGGTTAAGCTGAGCTGATTGACTTTCAGGGAATATCCGTCTCCCCTCTGTATGTGTGTCAGTCAGTGTCTGCTAACACAGACACCTCAAATGGCATTTCAGTCTCGATTCACAGCGACTGCAGCTATGCACAGGAAGGTTTACATCGACCCACGGACTCATCAACTCACACATCAGGCTTTAATCCTTTAGAGATGCACCAGGCAGAGGTGAAGGGATCCTATGGGACACCTGTGCCTTCCTGCACCTCCTTCCAGGGGGTCTCCAAAAGTCCCCAGTTAGTTGTACCTGTCAGAATGGAGCAGGCACAGCGTTACAGAGGGGCAGTGAGTCTGCTGGTGCTTTACAGGACACAGCTCTGCTGTGCTGACAGCTGAACCACAGCTAATACAGCTGGCCACTAGGTTGCAGCTGAAGCTAAAATCACAGAAAAAATTATGTTTGCTGGAGCAACCTGTGCAGATTCTCATTGCTAGCAAGCTGTGGCCTTTAAACTATGCACTTGCAATTCAGTAAGTAATGATAAATATTGTACTGACAGACACCATTACTTTACTTATTCATTTATGTAAAATTCATGTAAACATGTCCAAGTAGCACAGCATTCTGTGCCAACAATTATTAGAAGGAATTAGCTTCATTTTGTAGAGTAACCAAGCTGGAATAAAGTAAATTATCAATTCAGTAAAGATGAGAGGTAAACACTGATTCCATTTAAATGTGTGCCTTGGAGTCTTATAGAGAAGAATAGCTCCAAATGTTTTCAGATTTACGTTTATTTCAGGTCATTATTTTCAATAAAGATGGGTATGGCTTTCACAAGATTACTCAGATGTTTGGCTAGAATTGAGCTAGCTGTTTCAATATATTTTTTACAAGCCATTCACTTTTAGAAATTGTTTGAATAATTGCATTTAAAAGTAATAGCCATCTTTTTTTTTTAAATCTTACTGAAGTGTCTACAGTGACTGTACATATATAAAAGAAAAAGTGATTCCTTCAAAACTCTTTAAGCAGGTAATTTCTAGTAGATAGGTAAAAAAGGCAGTTGTAAAGAAACTGAGGATGTTACAGGGAGTAGTTTGCAGAATCCACCTAATCTGAATGTTATATGAGTTTTTATAGACACTGCAAAAGAGATGAGAAAAGGAAATGGGAAAAACTATGTTTATTGAGGCTTGAGACATCAGGTGGTAAGAGCCTGGATACAATCTAAGTCCTTACATGGATTAGGAATTTACAGCATTTTGTCAGGAAGTGTCAGTGAGATTTAGAAACAGCTTGATGCAATGGAGAGAAATCCATCCATGTAAATATAATGCCCAAATGATAAGCTTGACTGATGAGTATGATAGTGTTATTTTTTAGAATGACTGAAATGTAGAGAAGAATGAAAGTTCAGGGAAGGGGTGGAGATTAGGAATGTTGTTTTAGCAATGTCAAGTTTGAAAGGAGACATAAGTCAGGCAGGAGATGTATTGACATCTTAATTGGGCACGGGAGATGGATTATGGCTCATTTAGAGAGGAGTGTTTCATTTTTCTTTGCTTTGCATGAATGGAATCCCTTCTCTCCTAAATGTCACGAACTTCCAAATCTGTCTTTGATTTTCAGGCTTGTAAAAAAAAAAACAATCAACCTATCACAAAAAATGAAGACACATGACTTGACTGTGAATTGCCAAGAATGGCTCTAAGGGGATTTTCCTTCATTTTTGGAAACTTAATTACTTCGAAAATTAGGCCCCTCAAAACTACCAGCCTCCTTTAGAGATGTGGACTGTGATATTCTTCCACAGGGATAGTTTTTTGTAGAGCTAGTAATAGCTACTAAGTAATAGAAGGGAATTCTTCACTCATAGGTTGCTTTCCTATGGCAGCTTTCATGTGAAAGATCCCCACACCCTGCTGGGAAACAGGAAACAAATATATGTATGCACTACAGGCTACACTTCTGGGGAGAAAAATCTGCAATTCTGGTTTTTGATTTAGATTTATCCATCACAGAACTTCTTTACTTCCACACTCATGAACAGAGCAAAAGAGGAAAGAATTTTTAGTGTTGATTTTAGAGGATTTTAGGGGTCAACATCAGCCATCAGTTGTATCCCTTTTATTTAAATGCCTCATTTCAGGAAGTGCAAGAAAAATCCTCCTGCCAACCCGCTCAGAAAACTTCCATCTGCTGCAAGACCTGGAATCAGTGTCATAAGTTCCAGCATCCACTAAAAAAGGATGAAGATCCAGAAAAAAGGAAAAAATGTGCTTTTGGCTAAGGTTGTTATATAAAAGGAAAGAATATGAAGAGATCTCAATAGTCAGCAAAGGGAGAAACAAAGTAAACACTAACTTAGAATATTTTATTCATTTACCCCTATCACTTGCTGTAAATTCTGACAAAATACAGTGCCCATCTTTCCTCTCTATCTAATCAGAGAAGAGACACTCTATTTTTCATGTAATGTAATAGAACACAGTGTAACCACCAGACAATAAAAGAAGATACTATAAAGGCTATGCTTTTAAGAGCACACTTTTTGTCGTTGTCAGACACCCCTCGTATGGGAACAAATTAAATAGAGCTGAAGGTAATACATAATTCTGAAGAATCACCCAGCAGGCAGCACAAAAGGACACTGGTGTTGGGAAATGCTGGAAAATCGTGGCTGTATCAGCCCTACAGCTCCAATCCACTCTAATTCAACACAAAGGTTTAATCAAGATTCTTCTTTAGATTAATCCCCAGACTTTTCCTTCTGGGCTTTCCTAAATGTGAAACAGTGAAAAAAGTTTGCCTTTTCCAAAAAATGTAATATCAGCATTACCAGTATAAGCAATTGAACAGCTAGCACATATGAAATGTGGCCATCTCCTCCATGAAAATGGTGGGTATAGGGATAAAAACATAGGAAAATGGACTGCAAGGACTATCCTGGTATTGCATCTCATGCACAGGAAGTAGGACTATCTCCATCAGACAAAATGTGCCTAATTTTCAGAATAGTTGATCACTCAGAAATCTGACTGAAGGTGCTGATCTCTACAAGTGGCCATCACTTAGCAGTCAACCACTAACTTCAACTCAGACAGAATTTTCTGGAAATGTAGGACAAATCTGGGAATTGCTCCTGAGGGTTGGATGAATCTGTAAGGCAAAACAGAAATGAATTATTGTACAAAATAAGTGATTTTCTGATCAGCCTGTTCTTGGAATGGACAGTGTTAAAGCAACCAGAGTCTTGTTCACAAACATAATTTGCTGAGCTATATAGAAAAAAATGACATGTTCCTTTCAGCTAGGACCAAGTAATCAAGAAATAATAAATGGCACTATTTTGGTCTCATGGACTGTGTCTATGTCCTCCAAGGGGCCAGCACAGAATTCTTCATTTCCTGAACTGCTTCCACACCTTCAGGTCAGCCCACAGCCTTTCCTTGCAAGGACAGAGACACAGGGTTTGGGGTGGGGACGTTCAGCTGACCAAACATGAAGGTGTTAATCAGATTGAGCTGGAGAAAAATACATCCAACAGTTTACATTTAGGGGCTCAATGCATTAGGGGATCAGCTCGTTTTCAGTACATAAGAGCCTGGTGGTGTATGAGAAGCAACAGAACACCTAAAACATTGGCACAGGGCTGAGATTCTTTTTTGGGTGTTTTTTTTCCACTCAGAAGACTTCCCTAACTTCATCAGATGGCTCTTTCCACTGATATGTGAAATACCAACTTGCAGAACACTCAGCACAGCAGATAAGGGAGGGAGGATGGATCCTGCACTTAATGGTTCATCTTTCTAGATAGCCATGTCAGCATTTTGCAGAAGCGAGGCTTCAATTTTTGCCTAAAATATGGATCCAGTAACGCTGCCAACACACATTTATCTCTGTCATTGAGCTTGTTGGCCACAGCAGGAGAGGACACAATTCAACAGCTACTTCTCTTCACTGGTGTTCAAACCACAGATCCCTTTATTTAAACACAGGATTGCTGTTTATTCCAGCAAATGGCAACAATCAGACTCAGTGGTTGGACTCAGTGATTTTATAGGTCTTTTTTAACCCAAATGGTTTTATGATGAAAGCCATAATAGCAAAATTTGAGGAGAGACATTTCGCGGAGTGAAATTGTTCTATGAATTTCCTGATGTCCAGTTTCCTACCTGTTAAGTATTAGTATCCATTTAGAGGGATTTCTTATTAATGGCCCTGCAGAAAGGCCCTGTAAAGGACTTATATCTAATACTTCCCTGGCTGTGCATCACCAAGGAAGAGAAATTACTAAGGCCTGCAAGGAAGATCAGAGGAAAAACGTTTTGCTGTTAAGAGAGAAGTAAATGATCTTGGTCTACACAGTATAAAAAAAAAAAGAACTGCAAAAAGAGAGAGAGAGAGAGAATCCACTAGTCAAAAGGTAAACCTGGGGAGCAAGAAGAGCTGATAAACATAAAGGCTCTGATAATCACAAAAAAAAAAGTTTTAAAATCAGCTGTGGAAAATGTAAATGACAGGGAGACAAGGAACTTTTCTCTTAGGTGTTTCTTTTTTGTGGTGGCACTGGTACCTTCCAGCTCAGGCTGCATCCCCTTAGGGCTGGCAGAAGTCACAGCTTGGCCATGTGTTTATGGAGCTCCAGTGTGGCAGATTGCAGGTGGTCCCTGGCATAAACTGTGTATGCAGTTTTCAAGGTCACACAAAAGTTGAGTGCTGCTCCTGAGAGCACAGAGGACAATATCCATGGTGGACTTTGCATGGGGTGTGGTCTGGTGCAAACCACATAGCCCTGCTCAGGAGGGATGAGAGGGACATTGGGAAAGGGAAAACAGAGGATGGAAACAGCACATGGAGCCTACCAATTATATTTGTGTTTGGGTTGCAATTTGTATTGCTGCAAGAGTTACTGATCTTTACACTCAGCAAAGAGAAATAGGCATTTTAGGTTTGATTCACCTGAACCAGTTTCAGGCTCTAATATTGACATAAGAAACTAAAAACTAGAGAACTACACAGTGTCAGTGAAATCTTCCTCAGGAAGTTTGGAAGGAAATTAGGTACAACATGTTTCTTCCTGGGATAGGGAGTGGGAGGTTGTAAGATTTTACTTGATTATATTAGGCACATGTACATAGATATGAAAGCCTAGATGAGATTGAAGGAAGATGATAGATATCTAATGAAGCAAGCAGTTTTGGAGAACATTTCAGGAAGGCATGAGGTAGCTAGTAAATTTTGCTTTCACTGAGAAATAGTTAGGGATTTTTGTATAAATATGGGCTTGTTTCAAGGTTGGTGGGTACAAGTAATTATATTTTATGGAGATAACAGATTAAACTTTCAACACCCATATCCAGTCAGCTGCAATGCAAGAGCTATTAATAAATGTCCTTGGGAAGTTTCAAAGTAGCATCCAGAAAAACCAGAAAAGGCCAGCACTGACATTCCTGAAATAGCCAAGAAAAAATAATTGCTATGAATAAACAAACAAAAAGAAAGAATATATTTGTACTCCAGAAAGAGACAAAGTGTAAGTCCAATTAAAAAAAATTCTTTGTAGGTCACCTTAGAAAGGGAAAGCTCACAAACACCAAAAATAAAATAAGAAGTTCACTAAGAAGGAAAAAAGTTTGGGAGGAAACAAGTTAGAAAGGAAAACACTGTGAACTATAAATAAAAGCTGCCAAGTTAGAAAAAGAGCAATAATTGCTTTGCATGAGCCACCAGGCTTTAATATCCAAAAAAGGGAAATAATGATGGCAGAAATTGATAGGGAGAGACAGATTGCTTGAATATGTTTGAAGATGAAAATCTGAAGTGATAGAGAAGTTTCTGGCATAGGAATTAGACAAAGAAAAAAATGACATTGACAATACACTGCTGAGGATGACACTTAGTTAGAGGTGAAGATCTTGGCAAGAAAGCATAGAATGTATTTGACTGATTACTTCTTACTTTTTCATAAATAAACATTCTTAAATGTGATCAGAAACTAGTACTAGATGGTGTCTGTGAAAAGTCAGGTTTTTCATATTGGGATAAATTGCAAAATTTTATTCAGCATCACAGGTCAAGGAGAGTCACTTGAAGAAAAACTGTCAGAGACTCACAGGTTTGAGCTAGAAGAGGTCTTAAAGATCATCTTCTTCCAACCCCCTGCCATGGGCATGGACACCTTCCACTGGACCAGGTCACTCAGAGCCCCATCCAACCTGGCCTTGGACACTGCCAGGGATGGAGCAGCCACAGCTTCTGTGGGCAGCCCCTGCCAGGGCCTCACCACACTCTGACTAAATAATTTCTTTCTAATATCTAATCTAAATCCTTCCACTTTCAGTTTAATGCCATTGCCCCTTGTCCTATCACTATCTACCTGTGTAGAAAATTTCTCTTGCTCTTTTTCACATGCCCTCTTTAAGAACTGCAAGGCTGCAGTGAGGTGTCCCCAGAGCCTTCCCTTCTGGCCCAATAAGCCAAAGCTCAGCCTGTACGAGAGATGCTCTAACCCCCTGATCATCTTTGGGGCCTCCTCTGGACTTCAAAGAAATTAATCATGTAACATCTGACTTAGGAAAAAATGCATTTCAGCTTAGAAGCATCTAATCTTTTCTCCATTATTATAAAGGGAACCTGGACAGCTCTGCCACATATTAAAATCATCAGCTGTCATCTATATTTGTCTTAATATCCCACAAGAGGCCTGACCACAAGACTGTACAGATTACCTTGTCTGAGTGCAAGAAACCACATGCTCTCCCCTTCATGCATAAAGACAAATTTAAAAGTACCACCTCTTTAGCATCCTGAGATCCCAAAGCGTCTGATATGGAAGGCAGAGAAGTGTTTTTCTGTTGCCTCCTGTTACATTCCGGGGCAAGCACATCAAGGAGAGCTGGATATCTCTGAGGTGCCTGCAAATTTAGGCAGAATTGCTGTTTGCATCCAGCATCACCTCAGGATGGGGGTTTAGCACATCACTCCATGCTTACACCTTGTTTGCTCTTTGTGTTAGCACTTAGACTTGTTTCAGGGCTCTAACATGGTGGTCCACCAGTAATTAAGATTAAGGCATGTTCTTTGTTGACAATTCACTGATGAATTAACTTGTCTCTGCATTAGCCCCAAATTCAGAGTTTGTTTCATTCCTTGGTTGGGATAGAATCCTTGTTATGATTTATTGTAATCTTTATTATGATAAATAGAGATCTACATTGTTCATCTCTCAGGCAATGAAAGCAGAATACATATTCAGCCCAGGGAGGGCCACGTGGCCTCCCATCAACCAGCCTCAAGGCAGGCCTCTACAAAAACTAATTTTGAAACCCTGTTTCTCACTGACAGAGAAGAGCCGACTAGTTTTGTGCTGTAGCTCTCTGCTTTTTAAATGCACCTAGATACATGCTACACGTAAATTTTGTGATGCATCTGCAATGTATCAAGCCTATAATTTAAACATTTTCATTTAGTACACTTCAATATTTCTGCTGCATATAAGCTGCATAACTTCTAATAAAACAGTCTGAAAATTGCTTGATAAAATGTCAAGGAAGAGCTGCTAGTTATTAGGAAATAAAGAGCATGAGAAAATGTGGGAAGTAAGAATATTAAAAAATAAGTAAAAGGTTGGATGCTTTCCCACATTGATTAGAAAGTCAGCTTGAATGAGATGTACTTATTTAAACTGTTTAGAAAACCAATGTCTGCAATTACTTACTTTATATGAATTAATTTAATACAAAACTCACCTGAAACTTGTACAGAGAGTCAGAAGATTGTGTAGTAGGTGATACACTAATAATAGAAGGTTTTTATGCTGAGTTGCCTTTCTCTGGTACTGAGCTTGTGATCAGGCTGAGGGTCCTACTCTCAGGTATCCTGAAAGCTCCCGAAATTTGTCTCTGAACACAGGTACACTAGCTAAGATTTCTTCTCAGTGCATTAACTGCCTGCTCAGGTAAACATGGAATTGTGAATGTAAACTGTCTAAAACTAATTATCCCTGTACATACTGATTAAAAATGCCATGTGACTAATAATGAATGTCTACCAATATTGTAATATATCCAATTTAAACACAGGCAATGCCCATTTATATTTCTAACCAACAGCGTTTTCTGAGTTCCTTCATTTCTAGCTCATATCTGGAAGTCACTGTGCACAGCCTAAAAAGCTGCACTAATCTTATTGAAGCTGCAGTAAATATAAATAATTAATATTTTCCTATTCAAAAGCTGACTGTCATGAAACTGCCCTGTAAGGGGCTGCTGACAGCAGGAATTGTCAATTGCTGAGGTACATCTGCTCTGTGTGAGCAGTAAATGAGGGGCTTGTCATCACTCATCCCCTTCAGCCCCAAGAGCTGTTTCCTACCCTGTGCTGAAAAATGGTTCTTAATTGACTAGAGTGAGACATGGACTGAAAAGCCTGAGAGGTTTTCTTTATGTAACCTGTTTCACTTTGCACTGGCATGGATTTAGCACTGCTTTAATGATCACTCATCATTTCTCAGCTAGAATAGGTAGCGGAGAGCTTGAGGTTCAGTGACCTCTTTAACTATTCTTAGATCCACAAAAGAATGACAGATTTCACACCAAAATCTGCCTTTCAGAGTGGATATCAGTGCACTGGTGTGACCTGAGGACCCTGCAGTAGGGTCTCAGGATGACCATGGTGCTGTGGTGGCAGGGGCTTCCAATGCCATCAGTGGTTCTTTCAACAGTTATTCAGAGAGTCTGCCAAGAGAGAAAAAACCTAATTACAGAGCAATCCTTTGAACGGGGCTGTGGTTCACATTTCTTGATTTGATTCCTTTTTATCTGCACTGCTGGCACCTTCAGAATGCAATATCTAAGTTTAAAAGGGTCTACTTGAAGGAGTATTGTGTTCCTGTTTGTTTTCTTTCTTCATCACATCATCTTCTCATGTTCTTTTTATAGTTTTGGTAAATACTGCCACTATCCTAATATCATATCCAAAAATGAATGCCAAAGTGTAATGAAAAGGAGTTTTATTTTAAGACTTTGGTGGAAGCAGAAAGGACCTGCAAAAGACAGAGGAGCACCATAGGATCAGCATTTTTGTGTCTCTTGAGAGACAGGATCAAATATTTGGATCATCACAGAGACCTCAAGAAATGGAAGGAACAGAGGAAAAGCCAAGGGAAAGTAATAAAGGTCAACATAGACTAAATGAAAAATGAAAAAGCCTCTCTCTCAAACTCTCAAAGATATTTGGATGTCTAGAGCATCTTGAAACTAACCATGTCTCCTGGATTTCTCTGGGCATTTAGGTCCCTATTAACACTTAATACTCCAGACACTCACTGTGGTTGTCCAGGCATTACTATCCCATAAATGGTGGGATGCACAATAGCCACCTCTCTCAGAAATTGAATGGAAATCTTCAAGGTCAAACAAGAATATTCATAAACCAGCCCGACAATGAGAGCATGGCTCCAGGGAATCCTCTGTGGGAATTGCTGGCAGACACAGACACAGATATTGAAAACCATGCCCGAGATTGTTCCACCCAGTAACATTTTGGGGTGGCACTGAAAGTTTGCAAGAGTTGTTGTGTTAAGTTTTAGGCTGTGGGTAAGATGGGGAGATGCACTCCTGTGGGTGAGGCTGGCTGCTTTGACTGCATCTCTTGGCTCCTTAGTGCTAGAGAAAGGCACTTTTTGATTCCTTTTCAGTGGGGATTAGGCCAAGTTTTGGCAGATCAGTTGCCCAAACCTGAAGTAAAAACCAGCCCCTGCTCACTGCACAAACACAGATCTCCTGAAGGCATGGGAATGAAATAAATTTTCTAGCCAATGCATCAATGACCACAAAAGGATGAGATGCTTCCAGTTCAGAGCACCCTGCAGAACAACACCCACTCGTTTCTTCGGAACCCAACCCAGGCCTTTTGCCAAAGGTGTTAGGGCAGCTCTTCCTGATTTTTGCAAAATTGTGCCTTTGGCTCTTTAAAAAGTTCCCAGATCAACAAAATCTCTCAAATGATCTAATGTTGAAGAAGAAAAACAGAAATCTGTCCCTTCCAAATATCCAATTTTGAGTGTTAGTTTAGTTTGGTCATGCTGTCCAAAGTACAATAGATAATATATTTTAATTGGACAAATCCTCACCTAAAGAGTTCAATGAGAGAAATAAATCTTTTCCTGGCTCTACTGTGTTTGACATAGGCTCAATTCTAATCTCATTTACAGAAGTCTGACCACGAATGGCTGGATGGAAATCGACTGCATTTTCTAGTGTGAAAATAGGATCAGGCCCCATAGCTACAATTATGAATAAAAATGGCTCTATAAAATAAGGGTTTAGGTTCAAAGGAATCCCACTGACAGACACAAAGACCTTTTTCTGTGAGGGTAAGGAAAAGGCACATTTCTTTTATTACATATAAGGAATAAATGTCCAGCAAACTTCTGTCCTTGGTCTATGGATGTAACCATCCTCAAGCTTCACAATACAGCTGGAAAAATGGAATTTGATGCCTCTGCAGATCCCTTTATTTGAATTACTTTCATGCCACACTGAGAAGTTATGATCAAAATATTGAATCAAATTAAAAACTTACACTAATAGATCTGTGGATACAGGAGGATATAGCTTTGTTTATCCATGAATGGAATTTATGGGCTTGTTTGTTTGTTTGTTTGTTTTCTTTTGTTCTTTTTTTCCCCAATGCTTTCCTTTTAACTCTGATTAGGTGCCTTGGAGACGTGGGATCATCATCACTTCTGAAGGTGAAGAGAGGGAAACAAAAGTCTTTTGCACTTTGTACCATGTTCAAGTTACAGTGGTTTGCCCACAGCTCTTTGCCCTGTACTCTCCCTTCTGAACCCAGTCCACTACAAGAAATGCTGAGTTTTTTCCATTCTCCTCCTCCTCCTCTTCATTCTTCTCCTCCCCAGCCCTGCTCACCCACTGCCACTGGTTCCATCATCTTCCATCTCATTGATCAACCACATCACCTGGCCCCTGGCAGTGACTCCAGCATCCTCCCATTTCAAACCACCTGGGTCTTGATCTTTCTTACCTTGCCAGATCTCTTTCCCAGAAATATCTGTGGAATTTACACTGATTTTTTTTTCACCAAGACTGGATTGCTGATTAAAGGTATTTTTCCCATAAAAGAAACCATAAAAGGTTTTTTTAAAGATAAGTCTACAAAGTTGTTCCAGTCCCGAATGCCCTGGAACTCAGTGATTTTACTTTTATGGTGTCCCAAGGGAATAATGGGTCAGCAGCCTCATGTTCTTCTTCCCAAGCTCAGCTACATGCCTGGCTTACAATTCCTTGGGGATATAGCCTGTGCAAGAAGGAACATTGTGGTAGCTCATGAGGATGAAGCCCAAACAACAGCTCTACCTACAAAAGAGGGAACAATTTAAATCAGTCATGTTATTACTTCTGTGAGGAAGCATAACATTATTTTTCACACAGAAGACTTGGAGGCAAACATCTGGTGGTATTAGAATTTTTGCTAAAACCTATTTTTTTTTGAAAACATAAACTAAGGTAGTGTTCTTGCATCAAAACCATTGTAAGAACAAAATCCCAGATCTTTCTAACCTTTAATTTCGGCCATTCACAATGAGCTCTGTTCTAGCCCTATTTTTTATAGACTTGCAGCTTTCTGACAGACTTCTCCCACACCTCCCAGCCTCTTCAGAGCACATTTTTTCTCTGTTCATTCTTCTGAGAGGCTTTTTCACCACATACACATCCAGTCTTCTCTTACTGCATCAAGCCATGTGTCAGCCCTCCCTGATTGTTTGCTGGTTAATGCTGTCATGATGACTCGCACATGGCCTTCTTTCCTCACTAGCTGCCAAATTCAGCTGCTAATTTCCCCACTCTTTTGACATGCCTTTGTACCTTCTTCTATTCAGAGCAGTCACATACATTAAACAATCTCCATAATTCATGGCATTTAATTTTTTCATTGGCAAAATGTTCTCAGCAGCAGAATTAACTCTTCTGATAAATGCAGTCTTCAGCTTTTTCTCCTCTTTTTGGTTGTGAGAATGATCCATTTTATCCCTGCTCCTTCTGTAATGTTGTAATTTCCATAATTCATTAACAATTCAAGCAAAGTCCCTTTGCTTGTTTCCCATGCTCTTTGAATCTTGCTGATGCTACAGGATTCTGCTGCTCCTCTTTCACCAGCAACACAGAGCAGGCTGTTGTTAACTGAGCTGTCTTTAAACAGACAGGTTTGGGTGCTGGATTAAATCAAGCTACACTGTGTGGAACTGGTCTAAGTATCCATGAAGCCTCCTGAGTTTTTCATCTTTCTCTGTGAAACTGCATCACGGCATCCTCGACTTTCATAAGTCATTTGGAGCACTTCATGAGCTGAGCTCTGGTCCTAATTAATTTGTGCCTAAGTTTGCAAAGCTGTGTGAGCACTCACTGAAATGAGTGGAATCATGCAAATATGGGAAAACATAGAGAAGTATGCAAAGCTATTTGAAGACTCACCCAAACTCATCCAAGTGAATTTTTTTTCCTAAGTGCTCAGTCAGGTTCAAATCGAGATCACAGGGAGGTAGCAGGAAATCAGGTCATCAGAGCTGTCAAAAACAATGTGTGAAGAGAAAGTTTAAAATCTAAATCTTACAGCTTTCTCATTTCTCATAAATTTGTGAGGTGATGAGCTCAAAACATGGAAGATACTAAATCGGTAAAGAGCCCATAGCAACTCATATTTATTAATATAGATTTTTCAATCTATATTTACTAATAAAGGTGAACATGCATTTTGTGTTTTCTGTGACACTGGGTGTCAGGTGAAGGAATTGTGAGTGACATTGCATCAAACCATTCAGCCCACCTCCAACTCTCATTTCATCATGCCTCAAAAGTAAAACCAATATTTCCACCTCGGGAATATTTGACAGATGATTTCCCCAAAGCATACAAGCCTATTCCACGTCTTTCACTGCATTATGCAAGAGAGTGGAAAAGAAAGAGCTTTGTCCAAACAAGAAAGGAAACCATGGCCTTGTGAGGCATCATCATCCTGTGGCACTACTCCCATACCTTAACTTCAGAAAATGGCAAGTTCCCATATTATGTCAAAGCCATTTGGGCTTTTTTCTTCTGAAATATTCAGCACACTTTCCAACACTTTGGGATGAAATACCCACATTTATACTATCCAATAAAATTGGCCAAGGATCTTTTTCTAGTGCTGAGGTTGAAGAGGGTGAATCACCTCTCATCTCCACATCTCCACATCTCCACATCCCCAGTGCAAATTGCTTACTGAGAACAGTCCCTGGCTGATGCTGTTCCCTGCTCCAGGCCTGTACAATGTCTGGGAGAGTTTTGTTTGCCATGGGCCATGCTTGGCCAGTCCCAATTTATTTACTAATAGAAGCAAAGTCTTCCAGATGTCTTAACCATAGCATAAAAAAAACCCAAAAAACCCCAAAAAACAAACAAACAAAAAAAAACCCCACCCCAACTAAATATATAAAGATGAAAAAAACAACCTAAAAAAAAAAAAAGGAAAAATATGCATTTATTGTGGACAAAGTGTTCATGATTGCTTGCACAGTCCTAGGCTTTAGCAGTTGTATTTCAAGGAGCATTTGTCTGACAAAACTGGTTGTCCCCAACACCTACCTTTGACTAGCCCACCTCTGTCCCTGAAGGAAGAGAAGTCTGGCCTCTTTGGATGGGTTCATTTCGTCCTAAAATGAATGTCTAAAAGATGTCAGAGACATTGCAGATACGTGTTGAAAGTGTCTGGTTTAAAATGCAGGTGCACAGACACTGAAAGGGTATTAAATACCTAAAATTAATAACTCCAAGGGCAAGTGCAAAATTAACTATGCCCTAAAATACATGATCTCTCAATTGCTGGAACTCTAATTTCCTCAACAATCCAGCAGTTATGTATTTAGGAAACACCTACAAGCTGTGTAATGGCTGAGCCAATGCCTCATTGGCTTTTGTCTAACATTTTTTTGCTATTGTGATTTGGGAAGTGGCTACAAGCAGGATTTCATTGCATAAATCTGGTTTTGAATGAATATTACTGCATGCTTTGCGGATGAAAAGCGTTATGTGCTACAAGAACTACCCAGCATCATTTATCTTCTCTGAGATCTGGGAAAAACTGGCAGCCCCTGTGATTTAGTTAGTGCTTCCACTGTCTGCAAGTGTTGCCTGTGAGGAATTGGGCTGACAGGAGGAAAAGGTGAGGTGCAGATGGACACCCAGGGGCTCTCCTGTACCTTAGGGTTTTTTAAAATAAAATTTAGAGTCAATCAAGGAGTTTAGGAAGATGCAGGCATAATTTCCTAACATCTAGGTCCTTAAGCTCAAAATCCCATCCCTGGAAGTGTTCAAAGCCAGGCTGGATGAGGCTGGAAGCAGCCTGGTCTAGAGGAAGGTGTCCCTGCCTGCCTGTGGCAGGTGGTTTGGAACAAGATGTCTTTAAGGACCTTTCCAACCCAAACCATTCTGCAATTCTATGAAAATTTGCATCCAAAAATCCTCCCTTAAAGGGAGACACTTGGACTTAGAAGAAATCACCCTGTTTTCCAGGCAGGTGTCACTAGGTTATGTTTCTAAGAGCAAAATAGATCCAGTTCCTGCCATCAGACAGTTGGTTTGATTAAGCTCAGCGAGCATCAAGAGTTTGACACTGCTGTTGGTTGGTCAATAAAACATCAAAATCAACAAGTCTGCTTGCAGCTCTGTGGTTAAGATGGTCACAAAAGTCAAGTGGTGATTCTTTATTTATATTTTTAATTCTACCTCCTCTACCTTCATCCTGAAAACTAAATATGGACTTCCTCCAGAAGTGGAAAACTTGATGCAAGCTAGCCCTGTCTTTATTTCTCCCATCAAACAGGTTTCAGGAGGCTCATAACTTCAGAAAATAGGGTAGAAGAACTCAAAATCTGAGACAGAATTTTATACCAGGTGGGAAAAGGAGAGTTCTAAATCCTTGAAGTGTTTCACAGGAAAAAATAAAGTCACTACATTAAAAATGCATAAAAATAATACATTAATGAAATAAAAGTCAGAAATAATTCTGGGCATCTAAATCTAGGGCAGTTTTTCACCCCATCTGGATGGCTAGAATAATAGGAATCGCCTACACATGATTGTTATAACTAAAACAGCCTTTGCTGCATATTTCTTTGTAGAGAAAACTTGAAGTTTTCTTTGAGATTAATTCTTTTAAATTATGGATACAATTTTCACCTCCAGCAGAGAGCTCCAGGTGTGGGATCCTGTGGACTTGTTTTCCTGCCTCGAGCTTCTAAAAACTGGAACAATCTGGGAGTTCAAAGACCCTTCTCCATGTGGAATCACATAATGATTAGCTCGAGGCATCTCCCCACTCATACAGATGGTTATTCTGGATCTTGCTCCCTGGGGAATCGATACGAGATTTCCAGCAAAACATGTCTAAGATCCTACCTCTCTTCTTCCTTCATTCTCTGTGACATTTTTTGTCATTCCTTAGCTTTAGAAAAAGAATAACACCCCTGCCATTTGTCAATGTCAGCGACTGGATATCTGTATTAATAGCAGAGATGAGTGAAAGAAATTAGTAAGAAATTAGCAAGAAATTAGTAAGAAATTAGTCTCTTTTTGTTTTGATCCAAACTAAAAATGTCCATCAGAGGGAGGCAGCTTCCACAAAGCTGAGCCTTATTTAAATTCACATCCAGTTTTTAAATGAGCTGGATAGCTTAATTGCATTTGGTCAGTCAGTGGAATTTCCATTCACTAATTAAATATTTATAACCTTACAATGTAGACACCTTTGAAGAGGAAAAAAGCCCCAGTGCAACCAGAAAACAAAACCAAAACTCCGTTCTTTTCTTTGGTTGAGGACATGGTGTAATAATAGTTATCTATAGAGGTAAAAAAGACAAACAGGATTAATGAATTCTAGAAAACATAAGCCTGTTTGGCTGTTTTGGTTTGACTTTGATTGGGAAATTGTGCTTAGGCTAAATTGAGCTAACATGTAATTTGTCAGCTGGACTAAAAATGCTGTAATTGTTCTTTGCTCCTGTCACCCTAACAGAAGAAAAATGAAAAGCAAACTCTCCAAAGGCTGTCTGGGTCTCTGGCTTGTTTGAGTATCTCTGCTGAGGGCTCTGGAGGGGCAGAGCAGAGCCATGCCCTGTTGCCATGGGCATCTCCAGTCCCATCAGGAGGTCTTTGCTCAAGGTGGTGGCACCGCCTTGGAAGGTGCTGCAGTTTGGCTCTGAGATATCACAAGAGGCAAGGAATTGCCTCTCTGAGGGATTTCAGTTACTTTACACTTAAATAATGCTTGAAATATTTTTCAAAATTTCCAAGGAGAGGGTGTGAGAGAGGAAAAGAAGAGCTTGTCCTGTCTTTATTAATATGAAACCAATAAGGAAGGTTTCACAGAAGCACGGAATGGTTTGGGTTGGAAGGGACCTTAAAGACCATCCAGTTCCAGCTCCCCTGCCAAGGGCAGGGACACCTCCCACTAGCCCAGTTTGCCCAGAGCCCACCCAGCCCTAGGACACCAGCAGGAAAAGTTTGGCTGACTTTCACTGAGCCATGGGAGCTGTTCCCTTGCTGGAGCCCGGCGAGTGACACATTTGAGGAGCACAGATAAACTGTGACTGCCATCCCCACTGCTGATTTGCAGTTTATGAAACAGCTTTCTGCCTGTGGGAGGTGGTGAGCTCATGGGAGTCCAGGAGGGCTCCTGCTGCTGCTGGCACAGAGGTTGGAGTGGCTGAGAGCACGAGGGCCACCAGAGACCAGGGTGAAGACACCGTGTGGGAGCTCCACACCTTGCACACAGCCCATGGGTGAGCTCTGGCTGGAGCTGCTGGACTCTGCAGTTATCCCTGCATTTATAAATCAAACAGTGCCAAGGCCCAAGCATCACCTCAGCTGTCAATGCTGTCCTGCTCCAGCACTCACCAGTGCAGAGGGTCTTGTAGGTGAGTTCTGCTTAGCTGGAGGGATGCACTCAGATCCCCCATGGTGGTAGACACTCTGTAGGAAGAATAAAAGGGATCACCAAGAAAAACACCTGCAAAAGAAGTCAGGATCCCAAGGCTCCAGAGAAGAAATTAAAACTGAAATAAAATGTGTTGTGCATGTAACTTTGAAGAAGGAATTCCTTGATTTATCAAGGTTTATTCAGAGACTGGACCACCCCTTAGCCCAGGAACAGCTGCAGAGCTTTTGGTGCTATTTCTTCAAGAAGACAAAGATGTTTAGTTATTGCTCCCCTGCTGCTCTTTGCATGTAGGAGGAGAGCAAGGAACAGAATAACTGCATACTTCTATTTTTCCACACTCTGTTCTTTTTCCTACTTATTCCTCCTCCTTGATCTAGCCATCATCTGCATAGCAGCAGTCAGCTAGCATGCATTCTTCAGAACAAGAACAAGGTCAGTCCCATTCCAGACTGGAAGCTGGAAGCAGGGGGATGTCTTGCAAGGAGAACTGCAGCTGCCATTCCATTTGAGCACTCACAAATGCTCTTAGCCCATGGCATGGGATGCCTGGAAATTCTTGTGGACTGAAATATTTATATCTGAAATATTCGCATCTGATACAGTTACATTTGCTCTTTGGCTTCAAATCTGATGGCTTTTTGATATTTTGAAGGTGTGAAATACAAATTCATAGAGCAGATATGAGCTGCTAAGATTAGATAGGATAAGATAGCTGCTAAGATAAGATAGGTGCTCCATTGTTTAGATAACCAGAAAAAAAGACAAAATTATGTTAAAGCATATTGCCCTGTGTTACACACCAATAATCTGCAGGATTTGGAGTCTCCTAGCAAACCCTCTCATTAAACCCTGCTGTTTTAGAACTCCTGTTATTTCTGTCATCTTTCAGCAAATTCTATTCAGATTCAAATTCTCTGTACTGGATTTTAACTCGAAGGCCAAGGTTTTATTAAAGGAACAAAACAGTTTGAAAGTAATCCTGAGAATTTAGATTCTGACTACAATTTCACTGCATCACAGAATGGGTAAGGCTGAAAGGGAACACAGTGTATGTGTGTTCCAATCTCCCTGCTCAAGCAGGGTCATCCTAGAGTTCAGGCAAAGTTCTGGCAGTTTCCCTACAGGTTTCTCTACAAGATACAGCAGGAAATTTTGAGCTCAAAACTATATTTTTTGAAAAGAGAGGTTTCAAAGTTGAAAGTTATGATTTTATACTTTTTTTCTTCTTCTTCTTTTTTTTTTTTTTTTTTTTTTGTACATATGAAGAATTGTCAGGTCATAGAATCATAGAATTACAGAATGGTTTGGATTGGAAGGGACATTAGAGATCGTTTAGTTCCAACCCCTCTGCTATGGGCAGGGACCTCTTCTTCCACCAGATGCAGAGATTTATGCGATACAATTCTTCTACTCATCTCAGACTTCTTTTATTGTACCTACAAGATAGAGCTCTTTAAAATGAGACACTAATGGATTCAAGAATTCTAAGCAGTATTCACTATGTTTCTAATCATGTTCTTCTAATCACTTTACTCTGGGGTTATTGTTTGACAAGGGACTTGTGCCAAATGATGTGGAAACAAAGAATAAGTGAATTTTTCCAATGACCTTGAACAAATGCCATGAGTAGTGCACACGTGTGCCTGTTTCAGTCATGAGCCTATAGGAGGTTTAAATCATTCTAAACATTTAAAGCAAGCTGAGCTACAGAAGAGGCTCTAAGAATTTAAAGAAAATCGCGTCCAAGATTTTAAGTAGTTTGAGCATTATCTTTGCCTGGCTGCGCTTTACCCTAATGGAAGCCAAATTAAAAAAAAAAAAAAAA